>CAXHWN010001350.1:0-18000 GCA_964020975.1 Hermodice carunculata
CCGGTTTTTTTTTTTTTTTTGGTTTCTTTTTTTATGTTTTCTTTTGTTTGTTTGTTTGTTTGTTTGTTTGTTTGTTTGTTTTCTTTTTCTTTTCATATTTTTTTTTGTCAGTGTCGTGTAAATGGACCGCACCGAGTACAAAATCCTGCAAGCAACTATGCTGTACCTGAAATTCTGCCTGTAGTACAGCAAAAATCTATAGTGAAATGGTTTGTTTTGAACTGATCAGTTCCGATAAAGGATATGGAGTTTGTGTTTGTTTCTATTACTTGCATTTACCTCACTCAGGGCACAATGTGATCTTGCTGGCTAAGCAATGAGTAAAGTAAGTGTTCCCTTATTCTTAGCTCATTGTTTGGAACATACCAAAGTTGGATTTGTTGCATTGGTCTGTCTTTGAAATATGCATTGCAACGAACATAAACAGCATTTTGCAATGATTGTTATATGAACGAATAAAAAACGGGACCGGGCTTTTGTGTCACGGAATGTTTTATCTGGTTCATGCGAGAATGAATATGTCTGGAAAACAAGAAAAACAGTTGTGTGCATTCATAAAAACACTATGAGCATAAAAGTGTCTGGCAATTATGCAGTCCCTGCTTTTGCTAAACAAAAATTACATTACAATTTCAAAATTAAAAACAAACAAAATAAAATAAAGAAAACATCTATTTCGGATGGCACAGGCTTAGATTACGTACTCTAAGACACTTAGAGAAAACTAATAACATGCTTGTGTTCGGAACAGAATTTGCATACATTATCTGTTCATATGCCCATGCTGAGAAATAAGAAGGAAGTAACTTGTCTGTATCTGTCTATGGTTTTTATAATGTGATATCTATCCGACACGTAACAATATATATATATATATATATATATATATATATATATATATATATATATATATATATATATATATATATATATATATATATATATATATATTAAAGTCATATTTTAAAATATTCAAATATGACATCTCAACTGAGCTACAGGCCATGACGTACCCTACAAAATACCTTTTTAGATTCCATTGTATCCATGCGCTGCCCATAATAATGGGAGTAACCAGCGTTCACCCATACTTTGCACGTGCTTTGTCGTCTCTTTATGAGCGACTCACGAAATATCATTGAGGCTCATAAACATTTTTTTTTTATTATAAAACATGTCTTTTCGTTACGGACGATGTCCTATTTTGCTCCACCCTAATCCTGTATTAAGTTACCGAGTGATACTCGAAAATCATCTTATGCTGGTCATCTAGTTATGTTTCGTCTTCAGCTTTTATATTAATTGAATTAGCTCTTTGGCAAGGAAAGTGTACAAAGAGCTCTGTAGTTTTACTCGACCCTTTTATTTGATGAAATTAATGTAAGTAGATATAGAATGGAAATTTAATAGGAACACTACAAACTAAATATTTACAGATTAATACATAAACTGAAAATATCATAGCATATGTACAGGCAACATGTGTCAGAAATTAATCTTAGCTCCTGTTGTATTTCAATATGTCAGATAATAGCTTTTTCGTCATGAAATATATGTCGGTGAGATGATTGTGGCGCAGACATTCAGTAACACAGGGCATCCCCCAAGGCTCTGTTGTGGTGCCAGTTCTGTCAGAAATCAACCACCATGTTTTGTTGCAGTCCATTTGAGGTTTACTGTCCCAACGTTACTATTGTATTAGATAATTACTATGCAGCATCACTATTATGATACAGATTTATTGTGCAACGTCATCATTACGATATAGGTTTACTGTGCAATGTCACTATTATATTAGAGATTTACTGTGCAAGGTCGCCATTATTGTAGAAATTCAGCTACGTCTGTACTCACATCCACCAATCAGAAGTCTTGGTAAAACCGGATGACAAAGTGGGGGTGCATAGCGAGAAAATCCCCCTGTCATATACAAACTAGCCACTTTGGAAATGAACCTGGATACAGATAACTACGAATTTGCCATCTTCGTGGTTCTTTGGACTAAACTGCAGAATAAATGTGAGTTCAACGAATACAAAAAAAAAAAAAAAAAAAAAAAAAAAAACCCTGAAATATTGATTGGCGTCACTTGTTAATTTTTATCTATTTTATTTTTATTCGTTTTTTTTTTTTTTTTTTTTTTTTTTCAAAATCAAAAAGTGACTTGAATGTCCAAAGCACCATTTGCTTCAGCTTGAAAAACTCTTATGTGGAGAAGATAAAGTTCTTATAGTATATGAAACACAAATTTTCAGAAACGCTTTCATGCTGCAAGATCGCCAGGAACAGCTCTTGTTCACTCAATCAAAAAAGCTTGAAAGGGCTGCATAATATGACGTGTGGACGAAGCTACTGATTGCCAAACCATCTGTGATTTTTTTCAAAAGAAGTCGAGCCACAAAAAGTAAATAAACACGCTTGATTCACGTTATATTTGCCTTCGTATTATCAGGTTCTGTATGTTTAAATTAGAGATATCCTCTTACGAAAAAAATTGACGTCCAAAGATGAATTACTTTCTGCAGGTCGATTCTTTTTTAACTTCACCTCGTGTTGTCAAGTGTATGATTTCCTAATCCTATAAATTCAAGTTGCTGGGGTCATTAATGTTTCTTGTACGCAGACTATTGGGGTCAGTGACAGGATGCGACCTGCTGGCATTGGGAGCCACATTAACAATAATCCACACACGGTCTCATTTGAGCTCAAACAATGTATGTCACGCCGTGATGTACAAATTGAGGAACTGATCCGCTTAAGACCAGGGTGTGATCCATTTACACATGAAGCCAATCAAAATATCTTTTCAAATGTGCTTATCTAGCGTCAGCTTCCCAGGCGTTGCGAGCATTTTGTATACACGTCATTATTGAAGTTGTGAGTGGTTGGTGCTTTGCCAGCTAGAAAATCGAGGCAATCATGTCGAAAGAATCGTCTGCTTAATAAACATTCACATTGCGAGGCACAAAAACATATAAAAGCTCATCCAATTAAATACATGATTCCTACTTGATGCTAGTTTCTCGTGTTTAGTAATTTCAGAGTGACTGAAGATGATGAGGAGGAGAAGGTGGAGGAAGAGGAGGAAGAAGACAATGTTGGCGAAGATGAAGATAATTACCATCACAATCATGATGAACAAATAATTCATTTTGATTCTAGTGCATAGTATGGTATGCATTTGAAGTATGTTCACCAGGAGACCTATTTTGATTGTTATTTATTAACTCTACATAATTATCTACAGTATTACTGATCATCAGAAAGACTTGCTCAAAACTCCCTTTATGTACTTATTGTGCATATACGTAATCATGTACGATTATGAAATGATCGTACTAACACAAAAGTGGGCAACTTTTAATTTCGCACAAATTAATGATGTTCGCAATAAACGATTTCCAGTCTTGCAAAAATAAATTTCTTCATCGAAATAATGTTTGGCTTCATAGCCTCAATCACAAAATGCAATCAAGTGGCATGACCCAGTTCCTGCATTGCGGCATGACAAACCTCAGATTACCTTATAATACCTCATACACAGAGGATGCAAAATAACAGCGATAGGTCGGAATATTTGGGAGCACACGACTCTTTTTAAAGGTTTTTGTCCTTCATGCTACCAAACACATTCTTACCTGTAGAATATATGTTCCTTTTTACCATTAGTTATCTAACCAAGCTACATGTGCCAGCACTTCCATGTCATCAATACCCAAACGCCGTTAACATTTCACCATATGTACATGTAACTACAGAAAAAAATGGGCATACGGCAGTGTCTCACTTCTACTAAAAGACGAAATGGTATCATGAAATGTTTGGCCACCCGCTCAGAGAAGTGTGACAAACGCAACGTTTGCAATCAGTTAAGTATACTCCATAGATGATCACATGCAGAAGAATGCTTGTATACGTAAGAACCCGTGTGATATTAGCTTGTATTTTTGGAAACCATTCCATGCATTCTTCAGTGATGGCTTCCTTTTTTTGAAGGGCACATCCATCAAAGGTTTTCTTTTTCAATTTGGATGAACCTGCAAACATTCTGGGTCCATAAGAGCAAACATTTGATAATTACATACCGTTTTTAATATTTTGTTTTAGATTTTAGACCAATCACAGGCCTTTGCATATTTAAGATTGGGATGTAAAAATGACCATTTTAGTAAAACAAATGAGTCGCAATTGCTTAACTTTGATATATACAGGGTCACAAATAGAGTAAGCGAATATGGTGGTGGCATAACATAACTTTTAAGTTCAGAAGCCTCAGAGATATGGACTTCAATAAAATGAAGGCGTTGATTTTGGACAGTGCATGCAGTTGCTTTAGAAAATAAGAGTTAAAATCACGACGGTGTAATTTATACACAGATTCTTCCACAGGTGATCACATGGGAACTGATCTACTCGCTTCCGTGAGAGAGTCAGGCCAAAATCTTCCTGATACCCCTCGTATACCGGTGGTGCCAGGGATGCATATCCTGTAAGTAGCTTTATTATATGGAATTTTGTCGGCAGATCTGTAAAGATGAATGGCCATTTTGCTCATATAAAAATTTTTAAAACAGTTTCAAATCACTTTCCCCAATCCGAATTTTGCGCAATTTATCATCCTGTCTGTTTTTTTATTCGAGACTGAGGTCATCACGTATTCACACTTGCAAACGATAGAGGGACATGTTATTCAATGGGCAGAGAGAAACGTGCACACGAACGTATGTATCACTATATTGCCATTCAAAATATGGTACAACAGATTTTAAATTCAACACGCCTGCCCGTACTATCAATTTTGCTAAACCAATTAAAAACTGTTATTTCTACAATTTTGTCATTTCTAACTATACAAATAAAGGTAGCATGAGACTGGTTAGTGTATGTATGTATGTATGTATGTATGTATGTATGTATGTATGAATGTATGTATGTATGTATGTGTGTATGTATGTATGTATGTATGTACGTATACTGGTTTTTCGTTATTTAAATGACGCACGTACACAATATAAGTTGGAATATACGTAGCAATACAGGAATTTTATAACCCCGTATGTCAGCACTTGGGGCCATCATTTGCTTAAAGTTTACCTTTTACATAATAAGAACTTTAAACAGATCTATTCGTGGCACATGAGCAAATCATATGCAAATAGAACCATAAGGTGCTGCCCTCTGGGTTTCATGATTAACCTCAACTAAGATGTGAAACTACTAGGACGTAAGCATGCCTGAAGGTGGCGCTTTCTGTGTATCCCGTTTTGGAAAGATGGCTTCACAGTGACCTTACTCGTTGCACAACATGCTGACGGTCAGGAAAAATACAGGCAACGTTGCGCAATAAATACTAGTATGGGCTGGCTATCTTGATTTCAGTTACCAAGAAGGAAGAGAGGAAATACAGACAAAAAGTTCCCGTTCTCTCCAGCATTCACAGAATCTATAGTTCCGCTAAATGTATGCTCTTAACTGTACACGAAGTACACTTCACAATATGCATGGGAAATCATTGTACATTATCTGTTTGGTTGCCAAAAAGTCCATACAGGATGCCAAGACACGGTGGTTTATTTTATCCTCGGGCGTGACTCGAATTTCATAACGAAACAATAAGTGTGTTAGACCTCGTGACGGATTGATACGGGCAAGGAATGAATCCATGAATAACGCATCTTGCATTAGTGTTTTTATTTTTGTCACTATTTCTGTAGAAAATTGTAGCTTGCGGTATATTCTTTATCTTGCCAGGGACAATCGATAAGTGATACCATGTCATGCTTTAAGGTTTTAGGACTATGTTGCGTCTTGAAATATCATGGAAAACACCAGTCTATTCAAGGTAAAAGAGCGAAAAACAGCGCAACATATGAAAATAAACAACATATCGCATCTGAACCGAAGTAATCGCACTATTACACGCCAAAAGTGAATTAATACTGGCAATTGTCATGCTTGCTGTCCTAAAGTTAAATATAACCACAGTTTGTAAATGATGCGTATGGCGAAGCAATTGCTGAAAATACCTATGTGAGACAATTCATTCCTAACGTCTCTTTGTGCTTCATAATAATTAATCGATCATGGTAGAGGTGCCGCTAGTTAGCCATTTCGCCCCAGTTTGCATAGAAAGATAAGGCATTGCTGATTTTATTTTGGTATACGTGTAAACATATGGTCGATTTTTTTCCTTCAATATACTCGGAAACGTTGGATACTAATGTATTTACTTTGATATAAAAGTAATGTTGGAGCTGTGATTTGTTTACATGATCATGGATGTAAACGTAGGGTGGTGCTGTCTTTACGCCAGCTGCTCTAAATCTCTTTGCACTAAATCAACAGTCGTTTCCACTTAAACTTTTAGAAGCCATTCTTTGAGAGGACTTCTAATCAATTGAAATCTATTTAAAACTAAAATACAAGGAAAACCCGGACAAAATAAAAAAAAGACGATTAAAAATTTTAAAAAAACCGAAAAACTAATACTAGGGCCAATCCAGTGCAAAGCATTGACTGGGGGGGGGGGGGGGGAGGGTCCTACTTTGGGGAGTCGTATATTCGGGGAGTCAAAGTCCTCAAAACGTTGTTCACAGCTGAAAATTGGGGCTTCAGTTTGTCAGTAGGCCTTGAGCTATCGTGTTCACACACAAATGGTGGACGGGCAGGACCATGTGGGGAGTACGGCAGAACGCACGGACAGACAAATCGAAAACATTACAGTTCCCCATTGGGATGAACCCATAAGTGCATGCTACATTTGTCAATGCAATTATACAAAAAATCTCCGGAATCAGCTGTTCTGAGCTGTGGCTGTCAAAGGATTTGGTAGGCGTATCAATTCTATCGATACGTTTGCAAATGACTCCAGAGAGGGAAGAGGATATACTGTGGAGATCGCCAGAGCCAATTATTTTCACCATAGCGCCCCCTGTGGTATCTGCACGTAGCTTCGTTTCCACCTTTAATCCACCACGGCTTAATGCTCCCGCTAGCCGAGTTTTTGTGATATTGGAACCTATTTTTACAACACCCATACAGTCAACATACCCAAACTGTGTGCTCATGCAATCTTTATGCAGATCACTTTATCTATAACAATATTGCAAACCCTGGGATAAAACAGATAAACTGTGGGCGAGACCAAAATTTCCAAGTCAAATATCTGATCCGCAAGAATATGCAGATAAAAAAAATGAACGCTTAAGTAAGCTCAAGGGTTTGGCTAATTTGTTTGATGGATGTATTGGGTGATGGGTCGTTGCATCGTGCTCATGACTAAAATCTTTGGATACCCAGGAAATCTCATGTTTTATTCACCATATATCCTTTGAGACTCAGACAAGCAGTGGTGATAGGTTAGTTTCGCCTGTAATTGTCTACTTGGAGATCGGCGCACGCCCATATGATTATATGATGAACAGCGATATCAACAAAATGAGCGATGGCATTTGTTACCCTACTAGCTAGTGTTCAGGGCTTGTGGGAGTATTTCGAAGTGTAGTAATACGCTTCGCATCAATTCCAGCATGTAACAAAGCACCGACATGGGGGATTTTCTCATACGAGAATGCCGGATTCGATTTTGATGGGGACTTGTCCAAACACAAAACGTCTATGTCCTGCAAATTGATAGTATTATACTGATATATTTGAATTTAGGGCACAAACTTAATAATAAATTGCCTGTCAGTTCTAATACAATCTAATCGTGTCAAGTCCTGTAACGGTGAATGGTTGTCATTAGCAAAATTGACTGGTGGGTCCCAATTCTAATCTGGGCATGTTGCTTCCGTGTTTTAAAGTTTGATTAGGACACAGGTATTACAAGAATCACGTCTAAATTTTCTAAGTCAACTACTCTTTCTGTATTAATTCTCTAAAAATCTGCAAAAGTTCTGCAATAAGCAATAAAACGTTTACATTATATGCCGTTAGCCGAACATAAAACAGGATCAATTTTCCATATGTATACTGTACACAGTTAACGTCCATGCACACACACACACACACACACACACACACACACACACACACACACACACACACACACACATCTTCCTGGTGTCAAGTACCATTCAGTGCTAATCTGCAAATAGTCCTGGAAGTGTGCGCAATGAGAAAAGGAATCTGTATCACATTTATCTGGTCCTAGTTTTTAATATTTAAACGATGCTCAGTGTAACAGGAATGTAGTAACACAAAAGACTATCAAGCTATTTTTTTTCCAAACCATTAAAGGAAAAACGAAGGATGTCATTTAACCCATTAGTACTTTGCATTGTCATATTGCAGGACACCCTGTGCTACTAGTTTCTGGTCTGCTTTGAACTGTAAATGATGTTTCGAAAGTAGGCCTATTTGACTGAAGAAGTTGTGACAGTCGAAGAGGGATATCTTCTGAAGAATGTCGAATTTTATGCTGGCAAAAGTCCAAGAGTGATTGTGCAAGGGTTCTGTTTAAAGATCAGATGTAGGCCTAAGCTTATAGTGTGGTGTGACTATTGGCAAGGCAAGTGAACGTGCATCAAACTTACAGCATCAGATTTATGTGGTCAGGTTTGGACCTGCACGAGCCAAGGGCAAGAATGATTAAATATCCTCTACAAAAATGTAGCTCCTCTTATGACAATCAGCAGTGTCTCACTTAGTTCTGTGGTACATTTAGTTGTAAGGGGTTTTCATCATCTCAACGCAGTGTTACTGAACGTATAATCATGCTTTATATTCTATTTCGAATTGTCATGTACTCTAATCAGATGGCCCTGCCCTGTCCCAAATATGGCACATGACAGCATTCTGCACATTCACTATCGTGGATCAGCTAATTGGCAAATACCCTTGGGAAATGGCCAGTAACCCATATTGTAAGAAAAGTGGATTATGGTGTAATGAGGTTTAAGCGTCTGATATTGTGCCTAGTTTTATGCTTTACTTCAAATGAAGAGGGATGTTTGCCTGTACAGTATGACTCAAATCTGTTTATGTTTATTGGGGCAGAGGTTCATGGAATGCGACCTTTCCAGGGAGCAGAAAGGCACTTTGGGGGAAATGAAGAAACAGGTACCATGCATGCAGATAAAGAGAAAAAAAATCTACTCTCTTCCTATGAATGCTTCGCCGTTATGTTTTTGATGACTCTGAGCATGTGATATATATTTGCAATAATTTACATTTCACGTGTGTAATAATATGGTCATTGCTTCTTTCAAACGTACATCAGTACCACTTTCAGCCAAATGAACAGTCAGTTCTCTTTTTTAAATTTATTACTCAATCAGATCTTAATCACAGATGCATAAAGAAAATCAATTTGGGAGGTGGGGGGAGACATCAAATTTTAATTTACCAGATTTTTTTTATAGTTTCTGTGTGTGCATTTAATAATATTTGTTGTCCATAAACTAATGCTAATAATGCAAAGAGTAAACTGCTGGTGAAATTGCAACTTAACCCCTCAGGAACAATGCCAATATTCTAAATTGGTTCCATTACTCCTGTATAGTGTAAAAACTGTGAACAAATTCAAACGCACTTTTTTCAGTGTACCTTTTATTTCTTCTATTTACATAGAAAAGAATAAATCAAAAGTACTTTTAACCCTTTCCCCCTCAAACCGGCCAAAAGGGGCTGGTGGTCAAATGTCGTCTTCTCCAGTGTTTTCAACTAACTTCAACAGTTATGAAAAACAATTTGAATGAGAAATGTACATGATACTTATCACGATCACATGCCCCAGGTCAACAGCTTTCCTTGGCATGGGTTGGGCACTTAGTGCCCAACCCATGCCAAGGAAAGCTGTTGACTCAGTCTTAATTCAAGGGGGAAAGGGTTAAAAGAGCTTTTGATCTATTTCACAGATATCCCTTCACAGTTTCTACAGCCATGTATTGCGAATAGAGCCAATATGGTCAACACTTGAAGCTAAAGCCACCTCAAATGTGAGTTGTTTCTTGTTGCACTTGACTCCTCTCTGTATTCGCCTTCAAATTCGAAACAAAAAAATCCCATTATGCTCTTCTGGAATGTGTCCCACAAAATAAAATTCACATATCCTTGTCTAAGAACATGCGTGACTATACAATGTTTGCTTGACGTGTAATGTGGGTCAGCATTCACAATACACAGACTCGACGTTGGTCAAGTTTGTATGAGAGTCAATTTGAAGAGCAACAGTCACAAAAAGCATCTTGTCATGCAGTTCTGCATTGATGCTGACCTTGCTTTGTGGTCACCCATGGGCACACATTGTGGGTATAGTTCAATTCAACAGCTTGGTCAAAATTGGAAAGCTCAACAAATCTACCATCAATCTTCTTGCCAAAGGTTGGGCATATTTAACTTCTACACCAGTGTTGTCTTTTCTACTTATTAAAAGTACATCCTGCACCTGCTTGACCGGGGTACTATTGGAGAGATATAGACAGCCACCATGGTTAATTCTGTCAAGATATGTTATTTCCGTCATTGGTGTACAGTTCTTCTTACCAGTCCCCATTTAAAAAAATCAGCCAACAATCTATGTGTACCTTGTAGGCATAGTTTAGCTGTCTTGGCTTTCTTATGAAAAGACTGCTATCTACCATGACTTGCAGGCAATTCTGATCATAATGTTTGAAAATTGAATGGATTGTGAGTGTAAATTCCTCAGACAGCTTCAGAGACAAGAAGCAAACTCTGATTCATGAAGGTAGCCAGCCCTGTATCAAGTTTTTCAGCTGTTCACAATTGGTGTCATGTGCCAAATTATGTGCCGTGAGTGATGACCTCATCAGATGACACTTGCAGGTGGTATTTTGCAGACCTCAAATGATTTTCATGTGTTACATAGAGAAGGGGGGGGGGGGCAATCGCAGCATGTATTCATAGCTTCACAATGTGAGTAGTGACTCTCTAGATCTGTGTGCCACTGCTCATCATGCGGAATGATTGTGGGGAAGTTGTCAATTTAATACCCCATTGAGCAATGAATTTTGTCATTGAACTATGGCCAGAAACAGTGTATCCGTCATGTCTGCACTATGCCCATTCACTATATATCCACTCTGAATTGTGAGTAAAAAACATTGGACAGCTGAAAGGGTTGACATTATCCACGATCCTCCAGCTGTCCTTAAAATACAGCTAAATTCAAAATATGGCTCGATTTCGCATCTGCATCATAGTTCAGTGCATTGTCCAGATGTGCCTTGTATGGGATCAACTGCCCACCACTCACAAGTCTGTTTTGCCAATACACTTGAACATCCAACTACAAACTGTGGAAACTTACAGACGAAGGAAATTTGTCAGCAGAACTTAAAATTGAGTGACCACTCATCGTGATGTAATACTTCACGTTTGTATGTGTCTTTTACCAATCTACTAGATCAGTTCCCCTGTTGCCCTTCTCATAATGGGGCCAGTAGTAAATTATCTATCCAGTGAATTCTATGTACAGGCTGAGTCTTTGATATCTGAACGTTGACACCACCTTGTGACCAATGAAACACAACAATTACAGATTTAGCTATAGTCATTTATCCTTCTTGCTGTTTTTTTAAAATGACCAGTTTGTTGGGTTACTGAACTCTTTGGATTGAAACATATATGTCAGTTTTGCAGATTCCATCTTTAGATAGACAATTTGTATTCCAATGGGTACAAATTGTGCACCTCTCTTGGCCGATTTACATTTATTTTACAATGAGTATAATTTTCTTGTAAAGCTGCCAAAAGCGCAGATATTTCATGATAAATGTTTTAAGTTATCCTTGCATATATTGATGACCTATTAAGCATCAATAACAAACATTTTCACAAATATACCCTGATGATTTGGAACTAAAAGAAACTGTAGAAAGTAGGATGGTATGTTCATTTCTAGACAAGATGATGTATGATGTTAATAGTGAATTGCAATTTAAATTATATGACAAAAGTGATGATTTTGAATTAGAACATAGTAAATTTCCTTCATATGGACAGTAATATTCCACTCAGGCCAACTTATGGTATCTATATGTCAAGATTAGTTGCCTTTGCTATAGTATGCACTAATTTTGATAACTTTGACTCCCATCATTTAACGCTGTTTCAAAAACTCCTAAAACAGGGATATTCCCAAATGGAATTAAAATGCTCGTTTCTGAAGTGTTTGGGTAAATTGAACATTTTTCTGAAAATATATAGTGGATTTGAGATGTTATGTAATTGATGTAGTAAATATGTTGGCACAACAATTGTGACCTACATTTTGTACAATGCGTGTATGAGGCAAGATATTTCCTAAAGTGGAGTTGCCAGTACCAAATCGATTTGAAATACTACTAACTTTTGTTGGTACTGTCTCAAGTGAGAAAACATATGTTTTCCTCCATGCTGCATTTCGTATTCATTGGCTTATGTATCGAAATATCTTAAAGTTGCCTGTGTGTGTACCTTGAACGTCTGAATTTTGACGGAAATGTTTTGATCATGGATAGTTCTACTGTTTGTTCGGATTTTTGGTACAGCTTGTCTAACATTGTTAAAAACTGCTGTCTGCCCCTATTTGTCATGACAGTCATTATTCATATGTTGTCTGTATGACATCTTATAAATGAATAAAGTATTGCTTCGTGGATATTCAAGTCTTGCTGAGATATCTGGTGATCTTTGTGTTGATGGACTTGTCAAGATTTCGACTCTGATGTTGACACATAAATGGTCTCACTACTATTACAAATCTTTTGAGCAATACCATTTTAGTCAAAAATACTTGGAGTGTATAAGCCCCTTTGCCAACATATCATGCCACCCTGTCAGATGTATCTAAGGGGTTCCATAACTTTTCTTTGCAGAGGTCGCGAAGTTCCACTCCTTTACTAAAAGAGCACTTTCTTTTATTAATCACGAAACACCATAAGCAAGTCTTCATTTACCTGTGCCATCCCTGTACGTTAAGATTACGACTAAAAATCACCGATAAATGAAAACCTCATACTTCTGTATATTTTTCTTAGTGCTGCTGAGTCAGCGCACGGTACTCTAGACACATTGGGTAACCACTTAAAGGCAAACGTAATGCTTGTATCACATAATTGCTTTGTGTATCAATTTGTAAGCTTTTTTAATTTATGTGTGGAATTGTTTACAATACCTTGCCTTTTGAAGACTGGAACAATCAATAATGTGACTGATGTCTTTTTGGAACATGAACCACCGTTACATATCGCAAGCCCTGCCAGAATATATGGCGAGACCTGTTTGAAATTAAGGACCCCAGTGACCAACTGACTTCCTCACTCCTTCTTGCATCTGGAGGTCACCCTTTTATGTGCTTTTCACTCAATATATCGCAGTCCTCTCCAACTATACGATGTGGAAGATTCGATGTTTGAAACGGGTTTGATTTTTCTCGTATTACTGGTGTTGAACTAAATGACACCAGATATATCTCATGTAGAATCCTAGACGCCAAAACGGATGTGTTCCGACGGCTTTGCCCAGATAGCAATTGCCGACCGATGGGCTGCTTACCTTGAAAGCTGGCCATTCATCATGTTCACAGACCCTTAATATTGATCTGCAAGAGTCATCACTTTTCTAGTTCGCATTCCCTTTTGGTATCCCAGAGAACCATGCGTCATTTTGCAGAAACTCTCAAGAAAAATAGATCAATAGAATTGGCTTTCAGAAGAGAGAAAAATGAAACAGGAGAAGTCTAGCCTGTCATGGAAAGTGAGCACAGTTTGACCACTCGGCGTATCGATCATTAAAGTAGACATTTGCATTTGTCGTATTCAATAACTGACTCGCAGAGAAGAACTTAAAATCTATGGACAAGATGTTTTCTTTCTGAATGACACCAACTTTTGCCATTGGCGCCAACATTTTACATCTCTTCAACACATGCTTTCACATGAATAGCCCTTGTAATCTTACTTCCTATCTTGTGCATTGGCTTAAGGCTTCCTAGCTTTGTGTTACGAGCCCATTTTTCGCCTTTAACAGAACTTAACCCTGGCTTCAGTGATTTACAGTGTAGGAAAGGCGTGCCGCCTTACAAGAATCCCTGTGAGCTTGCTGGGACATCGCTCAGCCGAAAGGATCAATAAAAAATGCCTGTGCAATGAATCGAAAAGTTGAGTAAAGCCACTGTATTATAAAGGTAGATTCGTGAACTTCAAAACACATGGAGTGTGTAGAACCCATTTGATATTCTTTACTCTACATCCTTATGTCTCTCATATGAAGCCATGGTATGCAGGACTCGCAAATGAATGGTAATAGCAATATCCCACGTTCAATCAGCGTTTTAAAAGAGCACCATGCAGCTTCGCTGGATATCGAACAGATTATGCACCTTAGGAGGACAAATAGTTAATATGTGATACATATGCCTATCCCTTGCATAGTAAAAGATTTAAAACAAAAAACAAAAAACAAATGAAGATTGGATACAAACTTCTGGACAAACCACCTGCATTTTTATACAAATAGTACCACAATTATTTCAATAGCTGTACTGTACATGAATACTAACATAAATAATAATAATAATGATAATGATAATGATAATGATAATAATAATAATAATGTACACACACACACTCATATATATACATATATATATATATATATATATATATATATATATATATATATATATATATATATATATATTGTGACGCATTTCGTGTGTGCTCCTAATATTGCTCGACTGAAATGAAATAGTATATATGAAGGTAGTTAAGGGGTGTTCACATATCAAAAAAAAACATTAAGCCCCACCCCCAGCCCCCTTGCCCTTTCCCCGTCGAAAACATGTTGAAAATCCCCTGCTGATTTGAATGGATAATGGGGGAATATTTATCCTGTACGTTCAAAAAAGCCACCAGCTGTACATCTTTCTTAGTACCATCCGATTGACGAGACAGTTAATACACGGCTCGGTCTGGCAGCGTGATAGTGACAAATAATAAGACAAGAAGTTTTCTTTTATTAGCAGTGCTCGAGAGAAATGCGGGACGTACTGTAACAAATAGGGTCGTCGTTTTCCAAGTCGAGCATGTTACTTTGACAAATGCAAATATATATATATATATATATATATATATTTCTTATTTATGCAATGATTTTCATCATAAAGAAGAAAGTTAACGAAGCATAATGAAAATACAAACACCACAGGGTTTTTTTGTTTGTTTTTTGTTTTGTTAGGTTTTTTTTCAATGGCGAAGTTAAATGCGTTTCATCAAGAAGACTGGGAAAATGTAATCCAATTGTGCTATCCTCACCATTAGGCATGAAGGTACTCTCTTGTATATTAACTACGCATCGGTGTTGTTGTTTTTGCGTGGCATACTCGCAGCACCTTAAAGATGATAATTTAGACTCCAAATAGCCTTTTTTTCCCTTGACCTCTGGCGCCTGTTTTTTACGTCTTTTTTCTTTCATCATATCCGCCAAATGAACAAACGAACAAAAAAATCACATTTTTAAGGAAACATGAAGCATCGAGTAGTTAAAAATGCTTACCTCAAGGTAAAGTTACTGCCGTCTGCATGATCTACTCAGTGGCCCCATTGTATTGTGTTAACCTTATTGTTTTAAGACACACGATACATCATTTGGTTTATAGCAACCTGGTTAGGCTCTTCGACATTGCGCAAAACTGATGGAATCCCACATTAAGTATAATTTGTAAAAACATGGTTCCTGGTGGAAATAATATAGGATTTGTTAAATTTATCTGAAAATAGAATTACCAAACGTGAAATCAAAGTAAATAATTGATTATGGTGTGTATATTTTTACTCTAAGTCGTTTTAGTTTGGAATATAAAACTTGTCGCGTTAGTTCGTAAATTGACGAGTTTGCATTGTTTTGAACTGATGGTACTCTTTAGTTTAGACTCTGGGTCAATGTCATATAAAAATATTGCTGTAATATAAATTTGCAGATTTAAGAAAATGACGGGGCCCGTCAACATAATAAGTACCGCAAAAGGAAAACGAATATTAAAAGTTCCATCAAATATTATTTTGCGATAATCGTAATTCCACAAGGTCCGATTGAGAGAGTAGGTTAAACTTTAACGTACAAAATCAGTTACCTGTCATGCTACATGTGTTATAGTTAATTGCATTAGAAGCCTAGCAAACGACGAAATTAGACAGTGTCATTATCATATCCAAACCGTAGTCCTAACGAAACAAATCCAAGTCAATTCCGACCAAAGGCAATGTTCCTTGGTATGTATAGCTGAAACATATAAATTTATAGTTCGTATTTACCCAAAAGAGACCAAAACGTAAGTGCAAAGGTCCATAGGGGGAAAAAACTTTATCTAGTTTTCACATGACAGAATGCAAAAAGTTTTGTTTGAAATTATAGGCCTATTTCAGTTAATTGGCTTGAACAGTGGAGGTTCTTAACTTGTTGAAAATGTCAATAAAATTCAGTATTTAAAAAGGTACTACTTGCAACCACCATCTCAACAATGATCATCATCCATATAAGTCCACAAAGCGACACCAACACCAACATCAATCCATCAGAAAAGCCCTCTAGGCCTAAAATGACCATCAATAAGAATCTAAACAACATGATTATATAATTCGATGTGTTTTAGGCATGTAGTTAAAGACATGATGTTGTTTTAAAGGAGATAAACTAAGAGTATTTCAAAAAGAAAAGTGTTTGAATTTCCAAATATAGTAAGTACACTGGTTCAAATGTTCAACATCAGCCAGAAGCAAGTGACATTAGGCCTCAAATCATTAAAACGTAGTCAAAAATCCATTACAATAGTCAAAATTTGTAAGGATAGCAGTCACATTGCAAGTTGGTTTCCAGAAGTATTTTTGAAAGGACATTTAAATGTTCAAGAAAGCATATAATCCCACAAATCATCTAATAAGTCAATTATTAGGGTAATAATTTAGAATTCAAAAAATGTAGTATGCCATTGTAAGTCATCTGTAAGTCAGCCAAGCATAATGTACATCTAACTCGTGGTTCTATAAAGTTCAAAAGGTCAAATTGTAAAACAGTCCTAATTATTATAAAATTCTACTACCTTTATCAGAGAAAAAAATCGGTTTTATGGAGAGAGAGAGAGAGAGAGAGAGAGAGAGAGAGAGAGAGAGAGAGAGAGAGAGAGAGAGGGAGGGTTCATTTGAAATTCCTAAAGGTAACTGTAAGTATAACTGTTTTCCTGTAACAGTTTTAAATTTTTTCATTTATAATCAGACGTAGTTCAACTTGTCAGTCAGTTGATTTAGATGCTAATTGTGTATACAAGAGAGAGACAGAGAAAGAGTACATTAAACACTTTGAGCCAACCTGACATGACTTTCACAATAACAAACTATATTCATCAGACAATTATAAAAAAACAACATCAGTTTCACTACACTTGGAACACTTACTGCACTGTAATATGTGCAGAAAATGCCTGAATGTTCAAATTGTTACCAAATATATAAGGGTTCCATGAAAAGAGAAGTGGATAACAATTTTCAATGATAGTGATGAGACCAAACCGAATACCAGTTTAACCTTGTCAGATCCAGGATCATTTACGAAATAGTAAGACATGCTAGTGTTCGCGTCAGAAGAATCCATGACCAACAGTAATGATATTTAAACGAATGAGAGTATCTTCTACCTGACTTGGAACAGGTTACCAACGTATTGGCAGTGGGTTAAACCAGTTTTACGGGATCCCAATCCTCCCACTTTGGAAAACACTCACATTCATTTTAAGTAGGCCTAAAACAAATTTAGTCCTTAATGTTAATGTACAGTTATAAAAGGTAATTACTTGACCATAGTTCACAGTTATCATCCAAACAATGACAGGACAATTAAGAATTTTAAGTCAGACTACTATATTTACATAAGAATTGCGTCACATGTCAAAATTTGAATTTAAACACCAAAAAAAGTTTCCACGTCAACACAGGATAACTAAATTTGATGCTAATATTATATTTATTATGAAACATGGTTAAGTTCTTCCATGTTCCATTC
>CAXHWN010001351.1:0-17000 GCA_964020975.1 Hermodice carunculata
TATCCATGCTTTGAATTAAGCCTGAGTTAATTATATGGCAGATGTGTACACAACTGTATGCATGATTTTCATAGGCAAGTTGGCTCTTTTTTCTGGGAGGGGCGTTGGTTGCATGGCAAAAGACAACTTTGATAGTAACTTGCTCCATGCCTTGCCTACAAGCCGTATTGATATGTACATTGCTTCAAAGCATTTGGAAAGCGGGCCAACATGGCTTAATACTAATTTATAACTTTTCACATGCCTTTCTTGTGAGTCTAATTAATTCCCATGCGTTCATAGTTGAACTTGTTCCATGCTTTACAAGCAAGTGTCATGGGCATTCCAGACAAGTACCTATGTGCATGAAGAAACCTTATTGATCTTAACTTGATGTACATGATAAATGTCAAGATTTACCATTGGAATATGCATGGAATAAAAACAATATATAGTTTTCAATTTTACTTACATATTAGTCTTCATTGTTATTGACAATGAATTTGTCACTACTCAGATACAGACCAGGCGTACCTAATGTATAATGCTGAACGTCCAATAGGCCCAACTCATTATACCTGTGTTCAAAAAGATTATTTTCACATTTTAAAACATGGGGAAAACCAAATTATTTCCTCCCATGGTCATGAGAAAACTGCATTTATATGACATAAAGAGACAAACTTGCTTCAAAAACTATTCTTTTTCCTTTCTTTCTTTTTGTTTTCTTTTTCTTTGCCGAGGGGATACATGACTGAAGACAACTTTGATTGCAATTTATTAACATGACAGACACACATGAAAATTTGTGATTTATTCAGGTAAAATGTCAGTCATTTACAACCTTACGATTTGAAATGGACACTGACTGCAGTGAGCATTCTCTTTTCATATCCCCCCCCCCCTTTTTTTTTGTTGGGGGGAGGCAGTTTCCCACATGGGTACTGATAACTCGAAACTTCCAGGTAAACATGCCAGACATGTATATATATATATATATATATATATATATATATATATATATATATATATATATATATATATATATGTATATATACATATATATGTATATATATACACACACACACACATATATATATATATATATATATATATATATATATATATATATATATATATATATATATATATATATATATATATATATTATGCAATAATAACGATGGGAAGGCTGCAGACTTATTTTAATGATCAAATGAGTTGTTAACGTTTTGTATAGCTAATTATATGTCTTGATATTTGGCAAGTGTCAAGCTGTTTGCATCAACTTAATTTGGCTGATATTACTGAAGAGACGACTGACTTCTTATTGTTTATAGAGAAGCAAGTTTTACCGTCAATTGAGAAACATTGGTTTGCCACTGGATATCCATCATTGAAGTCCACCCCATTATCATTTTAGAAAGTGCCAGTTGATATACGTTTTATTTCAGGCCATCTACCGTTAAAATTGCATTGAATAGATAGTCAATGAACTAATTAGGATGGAACATAGTAATTATTTTACCGAAAGAGTAAAATAGACGGCGTATTAAACGGTCAGCCATTGCCATTGTTCCCGGTCAGAACTTGCTACAATCCACAAAGAAACCATCTTTTAAATCGTCCAATATCCATGTTACTCTGTCTATCAGTCACAAAAATTACACAAAAATAATAGTTTATGACTTATTTGTGATATTTAACAGAATTTGTATTTTTCATTGTTTGATCCTGTACTCATTGGGGGATACAGATATATTCAGAAATAATTTGGTTCCCCCCTCCATCCGTCATATTGGGAACTGCTCATTAAAGAAAATGAAAAAATGTAGATTTAATCCTAGATATCAAAATTATCTAATACCATCGAGCAATTAGGGTGCACAAATAATGTCCAACATGCACTCTGTGTTATTGGTGTTATATTATGTTGTGGCATTAAAGCACAAGTGGGTTGTAAATATGAGAATATCATCATTTCTGATATTTTGCTAACTTAATTTGGCTGAGTCAAACAAACGTTCACTCATAACTCAGATTAATCTAGTGTTGTGTTATGCTTTAGTACTTAACAAATGTCTATATTAGTATTAACCTACACACAGACACTTTTATACATATTTAAAGTATTTGGACCATTGCAATTATTTTGCATCGAAAAATAATAAAAGCACACAACTATCAAATCAGTCTTTCTCATTTAAAAAAAAATGACTAAGTCAAGATTTTAAAGTTTTTTTCAATCCGTCCCGAAAACATGCTTTAATCTTTTTTTTTATGCATAACAAACATTAGGTTTATTTTCTTCATTGCAGGGAAACATGGACGGGGTTCTCACAAATGCAGATATTCTTCAGTACTGGAAAACAGAGCAGCATTCTGTGCCAGACACTGTAAAGTATGTCACAGAGAAACTTGGATGTGACAAGTCAGTGAATATCACTTCATTGCGTTTATACAAGCCATTGAAAAAAGGGAGGTATATGCAGAAATCCAAGGCACTGAAGCCACAATTGGAACAGTATTTATGCAGTCAATGTGTTTTACCTGAAAGAAGACCATCTCAACCCACCACACATAGTGAAAAAAGTAACCGTGAACCCTCACCAAGAAAGCAAGAGGACCAGTTGATTCCATCCTAACCCACCACACATAGTGAAAAAAGTAACCTTGAACCCTCATCAAGAAAGCAAGAGGACCAGTTGATTGTGAATGTTCAACCCGTAAAGCTGTCAACACTGGGATTTGTAAAGAACTGCATGAAGGCAAACAGAAACTGCAAGAGAAAGAAATATTTATTGCTGAGGTGTAACTACTTGAAAAGAAGGTCGTAGAATACACTCCGGAGAAGTCAACCAAAAGTTGAAGGGCAAGCATCTGCAGCTTGGGAAGAAGACAGTAATTGTTCATTCGCTGAAGTAAGAAAACAGAACACTGCTGAAGCTGTGCGCAAAATTGGCAGACAAAATGCAAAGAAGACAGTTGTTAATACTAAGACAGTGCAAAGATTCAACAAGAAAGCCTATATTTCTATGCGGAAAAAATATCTGAGAAGAAACTAGCGTATCCCTGTTCCAGTTGTAGTATCAGTTCAAAAGTTATGAGAGACATGAATAATGAAATCCAAGCATTGAGATAAGAAGTTACTACTTTGGAAAATGAGAAGTGTGCCCCTCAACAAAAAAAAAAAAAAACAAAAAAAAAAAAAAAAAAAAGAAAAAGAAAAAGAAAAGAAAATGATGAACTTCAAAGTGAAACGGTAGTGACCAAACAACTTCAAAGTGAAATGGTAGTGACCAAACAAGATGGAGAGACATACTCGGACGAACTTTATTGTAGAAATCCTTGCAGAGAAGTCACTGTGTGACTTTCCAGAAACAACTTAATGTCGTAGGATTGCGAGAGAAATAGCACTAATATCTCGTCAACACCTTTCCCAGGCATTAGGTGATATCGAGATCACAACCATTAAGTATGATGGTACCTCTAAGGCCAAACAACATTGGGTTGAGGCTCAAATTGCAACTCCAGATCAAACATTCGCTATTGGAGTCCCAAAATGTGCTG
The DNA here is from genome assembly GCA_964020975.1 of Hermodice carunculata. Lineage (NCBI taxonomy): Eukaryota > Metazoa > Annelida > Polychaeta > Eunicida > Amphinomidae > Hermodice > Hermodice carunculata. The sequence continues at coordinate 3,550 of CAXHWN010001351.1, forward strand.
CTGGTGGAGCAAATGATTACACTAATGTGATAAAAGAGAAGATTGATTCAGTAGGTAACTGATCATAATTATGTAATGTTAATTAAAAAATGCAACGGTCCAATTATGATGCATACACTGTCAGCATCCAATGTTACATGTGTATTGTGTGATTACAAATGAATTGATGTTTTTATTACAGGTCTACTTAATGAAGGCAAATCAGTATGTAAGTACTCAGGTGCATGGGAAGCAAAACGGATGCTTTAAAAACAAAATGGCTGTCAGTGGGTTTAGGTGAATGTGGGTTGGTACTAGCACATATATAATAATCAAGGTTAATGCAAAAGTATATGCATTAATTGGTACCAGTTAAAAAAATCTGGCAAATTGTGTGGGTGTAAAAAATAATAGCTGCTAGTGGCCTTAAGTGCTAATGCAGAATGGATTACATTTATAATTATGGTACATGGAATAGTATGCCAATGGGTGTAGGCAAGTGTACATCTTTGCCAAATTGTGTGGATGTATGTAATGGGGATTTTTTCAGACCAGCAGACCTAAAATAATTTATTGTGTATCTGATTTTCATTTTGTTTGTTTGTCTCTACTTCCAGGGTCTGCTGAACCGGCAAGGGCAGGTGACAATACATCCAAGAAGATCCTGAACAACATAACCAACACAATGACGAACCGGCATATTTTAAACAGAAAAGCCAGTGAAACATTAAAACAAATGAAAGACCAGGAAAATTTGAACACTTTTTACTGTGCTGTCCATCCACTAGACTCATTTGGCAATGAATGTATCTAAGTGACAAAAGAGGTGGGGACAGAGAGAAAAGTACAGCCTTGCCAGTCATTCACAGATTCATACGGAGGGAGCAATCACAAACTTTAGGTCTTATTTACGTAGTAGCAATTTTTTTTTTCAAGGAAGGTTCTGGCGTCCCTGGGGAAATTGATGAGATTCTACATTCTAAAGGAGTAACATAGAGGCCTATTGAATATCACGTGGGACAACGTTTCCATATGTTATTCCACAATGCTGATGGCATACATTTTTTGAACGAGCACATAGAGGAATTTTTGAAAATGGTATGGGGTGCCACAAATAGGTTGCTCAAGCAATATTGCATGATTTGGCCATATCAACAATTGTTGATAATGTGAGAGCTCTGGGCCTTGTTGGAAAACTTGTCACCGGACCATGGCTGAAATAGGCCCCTCAAAATAGTCCAGTCTCAAAGCTAAATGATTTATATAAGAGCTGTGTAGAAAGACTGGAAGTTTGGGCACATGATGCCACTGCTATCATGGATGGCACAGCCGTTCTGTATACCCAGGCTGGTGTTGACAGAGATTTAGTGTTTGAGAAACTAGCCCAACCAACATCAAATGATGAAGAAGTTATAAGGATTGTCCAACAAATGTGTGCCGCTGTTCTAGCATTATGTAAACGACAGTTAAAGTACCAGCTACCAGAAGGAATGTACCATGACCCATCACCGACATTGATCAACGAAGCAGCCTCCTCGCACTGACCAATATCAGTGGTGAACGAGTTTTCGCAAAGGTGGATGCTCGTGTAAAAAGAGCACCATTTGTTAGGATGGCCTTCATTGAAGCCCATATATTGTACACAGAAAACAAGAGTGCAGCATGGCTGGTCAATTTAGAGGACAAAGACAGAGGTCAGAAGTTATATCGACAGCTAGGCTGCGAGCCAAGAAAGAAATGAGAGCATCATGGAACAAGAAAACAGGAATCAGACAGAGAAAATCGGAACAGTTGCAAGAAAAAAAATTGCCGCTTTATATATATATATATATATATATGTATATATATATTGTATGAAACCATGCTAAATCAGTCTGTGGAAGATATGTTGGCAATATACATTGCAATCAGACTTTTGTATTGTTTTTTTTATTTGCTTTGCTATGTATAATTCATAATAAAGTGGATACCAACTGTTGTGTGCAATTGCCATATTCCCAGATGTATGTTGACACCGTATTGACACTTAGAAACACTTAAAGACACACAAAATTCATAATGTAATATTTTACTAAAGACGGCTTGGTTGTGTTTAACTTTTATAAAGATAGGAGCATAGAGAAGCGCCTATGAGCATGTGTTGTTGTTTTTCCTCTGCCAAGGCCTTCCATAGTTTAGGCGGATACTTAATTAAAATAGATAAATAAATAAATAAACACTAGTCGACCATTAGCGTTTTGCATGCCCTGAACAGTATTTGACATTACTATCTGCGTGCCTGACTGTGAAAGTTTCAAATAATATCAATATCATAATCATCGTCATCGTCGTCATCATCATCAACATCATCATCATCATCATCATCATCATAGTTTGCCTCAGTATCTCTCAGTGTCCTGCGAGTCTTTCTGTGTCCTGCGGTGATTAGGTCACCGCAACCGAGTTGTTCAATCTGATTTTGAATTTTGGAACATCTGAATGTCTGCAGAATATTTTTGCGTGGTTTTCTGCCTGGCCCACGGTAAAATCTGATAGCTGCTTCTTGTCTCATTTGAATTTTAAACGGACTAATGAATTGACTTGGTAGTAATTTTCGTAACAAGGTACCCACGTCGGTTACAAGCTTGTACCTGGCTACCCTAATTATTGTATTACATAGTTACTGAGTCGGTATATAGAGTTCATGACAGAATTCCCAGACCTATTTCAATAACAATCTTATTTACATTTTGATTTGTAAGCAATAAGGTTAAATAATTATATAGCAATATATGTAAAAGCAGCGCTCCGTGTATATCAATAAATGGATGTGGTGTAACAAAGATGCCAAGCACTGATCAAAGAAACAATTGACTGTTAAGCAAACAATGCTGCACATATTAAAACTACAACGAAACATAAAGCAAAATGAATTATATGAATTGTTCGTTACTTGAACACATAAGTTGTATTTACCACTATGTTGTCATTTGTACAAATGATAATGGTATTGTGGTGTTCCATTGTTGCTTTTCTGAAGTATGCATCGACTCTACAGATGAAGTGAAATAAAGTCTATTCTAATAGATAAGTGTCATTTCTTTTTCCTCTCATTAATACCTATCTTTAATTAAAACCTTTACATGTCTATAATCGATACCAGCTTAATTTCAGATTAGTTGAATACATAAAAACTTAAAGGGGCATCTGCAGAAACGCTGTTTGAGCATTGAACCTGTATTTAGCCTGCGTTTTGCCTACCTCTTATGCAGAACGAATGTTTAAACCAATTTTCACTTAAAAATAAGATTAGGGACAAAATGGCATATGCAGGAAGACGGTTTTGTGTTAAACTCAGTTTAAATTCAGTATTGTAGGGCTCCAAAATTACACTTAGGTAAATGCAGGTTAAAGTGTTGGTTTTATCACATCCTTTTGAAGAAAAATTTTTTTTAAATCATCATTCTGTTGTTTTCTCTTTTGTTGTTATCATATACATTATCACCCCCAGGTTTTGTTTGCTTGTTTGTTAAACTGACCAATTGTTGCATTAGTAGGGTAAAGAACGGGTGTACCAGGTCTGCAAAAATAAAGATTTAGATGGAAATGTGTGGTGTTCTTGAGTGTCATTAGATCTTCCTTGTAATAGGTACCACAGAGAGCTTGCCTGCGGGATCTGAAATGCTGGAGTGAACGACCTGAATAAGCTATTTTTGGCCTCCTTTTCATAAACTTATCCTTGTCACTTTATAATAAAATTTACATCACAATAAAGGCCTTTTTTTTTCTTTATCAGGGTGTTGTTGTTATTTTAATTGATATGCATGCTATTCATTTAGCGGTATATGAAAAAGTGCCATTTTCATTGCTTTCACACCTTTCTCGCGTGTGTGGGCAATGGCCAAATTTGACATTTTCCTTTGTTTCGGTCAGCGTCATTTTCCGATTAAGTGAGTAAATTCAAAATTGCCATAGATAGAAAGAATAGATTCTAAGCTTTTTTTTCATATAAAAAACCATACGCGTACCCCCAGTAGAGGATTACAAAATAAATAAATAAATAAATAAATAAATAAATAAATAAATAAATAAATAAATAAATAAATTAATGGATGAATGAAAGAATGAATAAATAAATAAATAAATAAATAAATAAATAAATAAATAAATAAATAAATAAGTAAATGAATAGATAAATAAATAAATAAATAAATAAATAAAAAAATGAATAAAAAAATGAATAAATAGATAAATGAATAAATAAATAAATAAATAAATAAATAAATAAAACAATGAATAAATAAATAAATAAATAAATAAATAAATAAATAAATAAATAAATAAATAAATATATAAATAAATAAATAAATAAATAAATAAATAAATAAATTGTAAACTTTAAAATGAAATTTCAAAATGGTAGAAAAATAGTACATGAACAATTGTTATATGGTTAAAAAGTTTATTTGAAACAGAAGAATGTGAAAAAAATGAGTTTGTAATATGAAAGGCAAAAATACGCCTTTATTTTTTGTAACTGGCTCAGCTTGCCTCAAACGAGGAAGTAGTTTCGCCATTTTTCCGTGTCGCCGGCGATACTGCACAGAGCGTCAACATGGATCACACCTCCAAAATCCCGAGGAGAGCTTGGTCTGAGATTGGTAAGTTTTTATCAGGCATACATGTGCAATGTTCTGGTGACTTTTCAGAGAAATCTGTCCTTATTTTAGCGAGAAATTTCAGTCTGAAGTGTGACACGTATAATTGCATTGACTCGATTAAACTTATACATCGGCGCTGTGGAGACCAGACTTCGCCAACTTGTGCGTCGTTTTACGCACGATCTAGATTGAATTATGGCTCTATATAAATAACCTTGATTCATAGGAGTGTTAGGAATAATATAAGCATCAGATTGTATCAGAGTCCGATGGTTTTATTCACAAAGTGGGTCTTCAAAAAGTTTAGGGTCGATGTAAAATGTAAGATCCAATATGGCAGATGTGCGATATCGCGATGTAAACAAAATGAGCGGTCACAGATCGCAATCCCCTTTTTGTTGGATTTTGGTGAATTCTTAGCAGTAAATTAAGCTTTAAATACCGGCAGTCTGCTGTTGTACCATGTCCAAATTCTATGTTTTAATGTGACATTTCGGATAAGGATTAACGTGTGGCGATAAAATTTGCAGAGTTGTGCTTTTATGGTTATCCCAAGTCTGGGTACAATTTGTGTTTTTTTAGGATTGGTAAGGCAAGTTTTTACTACGTCAATGCAAAATAAATAACTCTGCATGTTACAAAACAAGACTTGTTTAGCATTTATTTAATTTTCATCATAAAATTGCTATGTGATACCAATTAAGCACCTGTTGTGCCTTGCCAGGTAATGCAGTATGGTAAAATATATAATTGTACATTTTTTGTTTCAGATGATATGAGGAGGCCAGATTGTTTCAAGATGTGTTTTTAGCCAAGGGGAGGGGAAGCCGTCCAAGCCTTCCAAGTCTTAAGATGCAAGTCTAAAACAGACAACTGCTGTAGTTGTACCACATGCGAGAGTCATCAGGGTCTCCGGTGACCAGATTGACCAGAGGCTAGGTAGGTTCATTTCCCGCCTATCCCAGGAAGAAAGCAAGGCATCTGTTGGAGACAGCTGTCCGGGGCATGCTAAAGTGTCCTGTGAGTCAAAGAAAGACAGTCTTTCTGGCACACCTCATTGAACCTGGATATTATTGGTGTTTTTTTTTTTTTTTTTGTTTTGTTTTTGTTTGTTTTTTTGTTTTTGTTTTTGTATTGAGTATATGTATAGACACTGACATAACAAATCAATGTATGTTGATTTAATAAAACGAAAAAAAAAAAAAAAAAAAAACAAAAAAAAAAAAAAAAACAAGAAAGAAAGAAACCAGGCCTCACCTGCCCAAAATAGGAAAAGAAAAGAACATGGATAGGTTCAGGCCAAAATTATTTTAACTTAAAAAAAAAAAAAAAAAACAAGTATTTGGTTGGATGTGAATGAATTTATCTCAAATAAATCATACAAGTGTAGAAGACTCAGGTGTATGTGTGTTGCGTTCTTGTTATTTAACTGTGATATTTATATAAACTGATAAATATGTGAAATTAATTTTTTGTGTCTTCGTTCTTTTCAGGACCACAGAGCCAACCAGCCGGCTTGACCCACAGTGTTGTCTGGGATGTGGATTACCAGCTAGTGTAGTGGGAGGTCCTTAAGAATCCATCCCGGATCTTGAGGGGAGGGAGACCCCCCTACCCCCTACAAAAGATGCTCTTTCTTCGGGGGAGGACCCTGTAACAATGTCCCTTTTTTTTGTTCTCCCAGGTGGGACTTGTTAGAAGGCCGAGAATTTGTTGTAGAGTGGTATATTTATTACAGTAGTCACAGCAAAGTTGACACACGTCCGTCCAGAAACAAGCCCAGCCACAACTCTGTCAAACTAAATCGAGTCGAATAGTTTAAAGCGAATATCGATTGACAGAGAAGCAATAAACTACTCTAATTGAAATCTCAAATCAGCATGATGTTAAATAATAGAAGAGAGGATCAAACGAAGAAGGTCTGCGCTACTCAATCCTCGTAAAGGTCGGCATCTCAAATTCATTGGATGGTGGTTATAAAACTACGTTACTCAATCTTTGAGTGTATATTGTTGTAAAAACAAATAAACTATGGACTATTAAATCAGAATGAATCTATAATTTAGTGTTTGTTTCTGGGATGTATATTCTCGATACACTTGAGATATATATGTCAAAAGGTTTTTATAAAAAAGTACTCTGCCAACATCGTCCAGCAACAGTCATCTTGTTACACAGCTCCCTATCCAAAGTTTTAACTTTTAAATAAAAAGTTAAAATAAAAATAGGGATGTTGGCTGATAGGAAACTTGCACTGACATCAAGCACTTCCAGTTCACGAAATAATTTGTGACACGACACAACAGCTGGTTATAGTTAACACAATTTATTTTAAAAACAGAAAATCCATTTTTCTGTTTTTTGGCTGAATTTACGGAAATTGGGAACATGTTGCTGCGAATTAAGGATTCTGATGCCTGTTAAGTCTACAGATCTACATTTTGTATGAGTAGAAACACTCATTCTGTACAAAACCTTGGAAAAAAGGTCCCAACTGAGTGGATCCACTCAATTTGGACCTGCTGCACAATGCCATCGATGAGTAGGAATCCTCATTCGGTACAAAATATCCCAAATGAGGCCCAAATGAGGGGAACCACTCACTCAGACTAGCTGCATCAAGGCTTTGGTGAGTGGAAACACTCGGCTACCTGGCACAAGAAATTCGAAGCGGGGCCCACACGAGGGAAAATACTCATTAGCCCTTGTGTGGCTGCAAGAAAGCTTAAGGTGACCGGTGAGTGGAGACACTCAGTTGATCCCGAATCATGTCAAAAGGAGGGAAAACACTCACTTGAAAGACCAGAGCTGTTTGTTTTTAATTTTATTAGAGTGAAGCCACTCACCCTTTTCAAATGCCATGAAAAATTGAAATGAATGAAATGATATTTTTTTTTTAAATGTAGAACTTTTGACTGGTACCCTCGTATACAAAAACAGAGTTCGTATTTTGAGCCCTGGATTTTGAGGTTTTAGGGGCGTTTGATGTAAGTAGCGTATCAGTTGAGGAGTGTGGAGTCTGGGGTTAGGTAAAAACTTTTAAATATTCATGGCAAAAGATTGCCAGTTCATCAAACCATGGCACTGGAAGAGAAGAGGGTGACCTATTTGGCCCTTAGTCATCTTCCGCGTCCTGTCAGCATTCATTCATTAGAACCCATGACAAAATGCGTAAACATTTGTGCCAAAGCTGTATACTTTCATGAGTGAAGTTTTACTTGCTGACATGGACTGACACAGGGATAACTACATGCCATATATTTCTTCCGTGCGATACACCCAACTTTGTTTCGGGAACCTCAACACAGCGCAAACTATAGACTTTTGATCTTACAGAAATGTCCTTTCCCCCTGGTGTTTAAAGCGTGTTTTTCAGTAAAATTGCCCTAAATTGGCTAAAACCCATCTGATTCTTTCTTTTCAAAAACTGTTGGAAAGCCCTTGTTAGAGGACGAGAATACATGAAAGCATTTAATTTACTACGCATAGTCTGTGGTCTACGAAAGTGCCATTAAAAACTTCGGACAGTGCATGTATGTAGTGGTCTCTGTCAAATACGATTGCACAGGACCAGCATTACTGTATTTTCCATTCAAGTCAACGGTCCATTTTGGTTCCAATTTGGCACCCCTTCTTAAGTTTTAATACAGCTTATTATGTATGATACATGAAGCCATTATCACTGCACACTTCATGAGGTTTCTTTCACCCATGCCCCATAAAAAAAAAAAAAAAAATCAAAAATCAAATGACTATCTGTCATTTTGATCATTATTTTTTTTCTCACGAAAACTACATAACAGATATTGCAGTGGGATTCAGGAAAACCGGCAAGAAATATTTGATATTTTTGGACATGTTTTTCCAGTCCACAGATATAAATGAGCAAAAAAGCGAAGAAATACTGACCAGATGGATATAGCTGAATTTTCAGACATTCACCCAGGATAAACAAATGCATGAGAAAAAAACCAGCAAAAATATTTGGCTGTAAAATATGGTCTTCATCAGGGAGTCTTATAAGCCGGGTCAAATGTGAAGCGTGACAGTCGTGTAGGCATGTTTGCTACCATGTGATCAAATCAGCGGCCACACAACCTTCACCATTGGGGGGGGGGGGGGGGGACGGGGATTTGCCGTGAGATATTAATTCCTGCTGCAGATTTCTTGAACCCATTCCCCAGCCCCAGCCCATACAATTCATCCTTCTGTTGTCAGGATCACAAAAGTATGTGGTCATACTGATATGGCTCACTTATCCATAACTTCAAGAATCTTACTTGTACTTTACACACAACTGACCAAGAATTATGATTAAAAAAGCCACTGGTGTCTGGATGCACACTTAATGTGATAAACAAAACACAAGTGCCCATCCCCCTCCCCAGCTAGCTTTTCTCAAAATTTGATTATGAAACGTAAACTTAAATATATATCAATCGGTATACATATCACTTTTAAGATGTGTAGAAAGGATAATGAAATACTTGTGGTTCCTCTTAGCCTGGTACTCCCCCCCCCCCCCCCCCCCCCCCCACACACACATACTTCCTGCCTGCGTGAGCCCGAGAGGATTGATAATGAGAGCAACCACTGGTCAAAAGTTACTAAGGCGGCTGTAGCCCTAATTTCGCTTAATAACAAGTGCTTTGTCAGGCCAACCTGGGCAACCAAGTGGGTTGAGAGGGGAGGGGGTGGGGCAGATAGAGGAGCATTTTTACAGCATGTACCGGAACCACTGACACTATTTATAACACAGCGACACAGAAGAGGACGTATTCTCTGTGTTCCTGGTCAAAAGACTAAAAGAACACAGGTACTCACCAAATCTGAAACAAAAACACAAAACTTCAACAGAAGCTACATGTTTTTGTATTTGCCAATCATGAATAAAACACAGACATGTGTAATACATAATATACATTTTGTATTCCAACATATTCATTTAATATGTCAATTGTCCAGTCATACCACTTTAATAGGAACAAGCTGTAGAGAAACAGATACGCTCTCTTTCAGTCAATAAAATTTTACTACTTACTACTACTATAACCGGTCTTGGATGCATAATACAATCGACACGGTACGTACACTGTCTGTAAACACTTGAAAATTCTGGGATTCCTTTGGAAAAAAATATGGACCTTGAAGGTCTGAAATTCACAGCCAGTCTTTTCAATTTTTGAAAAATCCCAAATTATCCTATTGCATTAGTTTTAAAATGGACCCTGTTTTATATTTTTATTAGCTTGACTGACTTGTCAGCCAGGGCTGTGCTGATAAGACGGCCCTTTCAGTCACCACTCTGGGCCGTTTGGCTCATTATCTGGGTCAGGGTGTCGACCTGGGCTCCCATATACCTCCATTGTAGCCAACTCACCCAACATGGGCTATTGGGCCATTGACAGAGGACAGCGTTTTGCAGAAATTTCAGCATTAAAAGTCATCCTATCAATCTTAAATGATTTTGTACCAATAAAGGTTGAATTACTCTCCCCAAACATGCACACATCGGGGTACTTGGCCCTACACAGTATGCCTGGGTGGCCCTCAAACATTGGCTGTCGACAAATTTGCTACTCAGTAACATCTTTGACATCTTGATACTTTTAGTCGGTGCTATGTATAACAATGATATAAGCTTTGATTGATAGCCCAAAGGCTGGTCTTTCCAGCCATATATGGTTTGTCCGTCATCCGTCCATCCACAATTGACAATTCAGCTTCTTCTCTATAACTGTCAGCCATGTTTACTTCAAATTTGGTGGGATGAACCTTGGGTAGGTCTTCACCAAGTTTGTTGAAAAAGTCACGCTCCAGTGATTTTTGGATTTTTTATTTTTATATTTTTATTTATTTGGGGGGGGGGGGGGGGAGAGGGACAAATCTTAAACAAATTTCTGTGAAACCGCTCACCCAATTGCTTTGATATCACACAGGGACACTCTTAGGGACCACTAGTTGTTCCCCACGTGGCGCTGCAATTATTTCTATTTGTGTGTGTGTGTGTGTGTGTGTGTGTGCGCGTGTGTGTGTGTGTGTTTGTTTTGCTATTTTTGACCATCACTCACATTAAGCTGAAAGTTGGAGGATATGGACTTTGTGGAAAGGGCAAACAAAACTGTTCACTAGGTGGCACTGCTGTGGATTCCTGATTTTTAACAATTTTATTTATCTATTTATTTTTTTAATTTGGGTACTTCAAGGTAAATGCACCTTTCCTATTGATTACTATGTAAATCACTGGGCATTCTAGTGCTTATAATGGCTGGGTGACAACCCAGACATTTTGTTTTTCCAAGAATTCTTTCTTTCTTTCTCTCTTTCTTTCTTTCTTTCTTTCTTTCTTTCTTTCTTTCTTTCTTTCTTCTTTACGACCAAATTTGTCCGGAATGTTCTCTCTGACAATATCATTCCGAAAGCCATCAAACTTGCCATGGCGACTGACCTACCAGTGAAATTGAGCACCTGGTTTGGAATAGTCATGATGTTTAAAATTATGCAAATTAGGGGCACTTAAAATTTCGAAAGCTCTAGATCTTCCGAACTAGTGCAGATAGACAAAAAAATTAAATGTGCATATACAGGTTTGTGACATCTGCCAATATAATAGACAGTATATGTTTCTTTCTTTCTTTCTTTCTTTCTTTCTTTCTTTCTTTCTTTCTTTCTTTCTTTCTTTCTTTCTTTCTTTCTTTCTTGAAATTATGCAAATGAAGGGCAATTAAAATTTTAAAAGCTCTGTATCACCCAAGCTATTGCAGACAAGCTCAAATTCCAATGTGCATGTACAGATTTGAGACACCTGCCAATAAAATGGACAGTAAATGAAAGTTGTAGAATTTCAAACCATGCCAATCAGAGGCACTGAAAAATGTAAAAGTGGAATATATCTGAACTATTATACATATAGATGCCATTCCAACTTCAATCTAAAAGTTTGTGGCAAAGCTGCATCCAATGAACCAAAGTTGTAGGATTCTAATTTATGCAAATTAGGTGATTTTGCAGGATTTAAATCATAAATAGCTTCAAAAATATTATAGATAGAGGTGCCATTCCAATTTCAATCCATAGGCTTGTGACATAGCCACATCCAATGAACCATGATCCAAAATTGCACAATTTTATGTGATGCAAATCAGGCAAATACATAAAATTAAAATGTTGAATAGCTGCGAAACTGTTATAGATATTGGTGTCTTTCAACTTCAGTTGATAAGTTTGAGACATGGCCACATCCAATGAACAACGAACAAAAATTGTAACATTTAAAATTATGCACATTAGGCTAATACACAAAATTTAGATTATTTAGAACAATGGCAACGTGCAACATTTCAAACTGTTCTCATTTTGAAGGCATCCAAATTTGCTGTGAAGCATTTTTTTTCTATTTCACATTTTTGACTTCTTTTCTGAAACTTTCAACCAAATTGACCTCAAAATTTGTGAGGATCTACCTTGGGTCAGTCGATACGAAAATGGTTTAAATAGTCACACTCCATTGATAATTTTTACTTTTCATGCATTTTGGTTTTTTTTTTTTGGCCAAATTTTAAACAATCTTCGTCTCGGAAACTGCTCACTCAATTGCTTCGTTATGACACAGGACCACTCCTAGGGATTCCCGTGGCGCTGCGAATTTTTCTAAATTTTGATGCTTATTTGTGTTTTTGCTATTTTAGGCTTATTCTCCAGAACCGTCAATCAGGTTAAGCTGAAACTTGGTGGATATGTTCTTTGTGGAAGAGTTAAACGAATTGTTCACTACGTGGTACTGCTATGGATTCCTGATTTTGAACTTTTTTTTCAATTCGGTGCTTATTGGTAAATGAACCTTTCCTATTGACTTCTATGCAAGTCAAAGGGCATTCTAATGCTAATAGACACTTTGGACTTCTCTGAAGAAACCGTCCGTCAGATTGGCCTAAAAGTGGTGGCAATGTATCTCAGTTGGGTCCCTACCAAGTTTCTTTGAATGGTCATGCTCCAGTAATTTTTTTTTATTTTTTTGTGATTTTTTCGGAAAATCTTTTAAAAAGTTTTACATGGAAATTTTTTATGATGGTTGTAACTTATAATTTTTGGCCAGATTTGTGCCAAACTTGGTTAAGATGTACGTTTCATAAGTGTCTACATATTTTGTGTAAGTGATCATGCTCCAATGATTTTTGAACCTTGACCTCATTCCCAAGGTAACAAGACAACTGACATGAAAGTTATTGTTCACTCGATAACTTGACATCTGTTTTGAGTTAGGAACTTGATGTTGCATATGTTAATGTTTCTCTAGGAAGGTCACGCTTAGACAGTACAGGAGTGACCTTGACCTCGTTTCTAGGATCACAGTGCAACATACATGAGTTTTACTCTTCACTGTAACTTGAGAGTACTTAAACTGGAACCTTGATGTTCCACATGTTAGTGTTCTTCCATAAAGATCAGACTTACTCAATACATGGATGACCTTGATCCTATCCCAAGTTCACAGAGTGCAAGTGTGATGAATCTTTAGGTTAGCTGAGTATGGACTGTTCACACAAACTTCTTGTTACTTGTTATATTTATATGCGATGTTCTGCTGCTTTGCACATAATCTGTCCACTAAAGTTGATGATGTTGAGCAAAATAATCAAGTAAAGATTTAAATGATGGATTCATGGAATTAAGCCTTGGTCTTATGATAAATTCATTTGACTTCAAACGTATACCCTTCGTTTGTAGGATCATCCATTGTAAAAATGAAGTCTGTCTCTGTTGTTGTCATTGGCATGTAACAGCGCGGCTGTTGGTTGGCATTTTTCGTGACGTCGCGATAGCGACGTCATG
>CAXHWN010001354.1:2500-12000 GCA_964020975.1 Hermodice carunculata
ATATATATATATATATATATATATATATATATATATATATATATATATATATATATATATATATATATATATATATATATATATATATATATATATATATATATAAGATTGTTCGCACGAAGCGAGTGATTGGAAATAACCACTAGCCCCACTTTAGTCATTTACTAAGCAGATTTGCAACTGCGCAGACATCTGAAAATTTGGGTACATGAGCATTTTGGCTTTAAACACACACACACACACACACACACACAAACACACACACACACATACACACACACACACACACATACACACACACACACACAGGCACACAATATTGTTATTATATATTATAGCATGCTTTGTTGACGATATTAAGTATACCAACGAGCACTGGATGTCATATAGCAGAACGAGTGAGCGAAGCGAACACGTTCTGTTACATGGTATCCAGTGCGAGTTGTATGTATGTATGTATGTATATATATGGGGATGGGGGGGTGCATTGAAAGCTTACTTGAAACTAATTACCATAATATTTTTCCTGAAGAAAACATAACACTAGACGCAGGAAATGAGTTTTATCGATCACTTAAGAGTAACATAGCTGCCGGTACCGGTGTCATCTCTTCCGCACATCTGAAATATGGAAATTCCCATTTTTTAAAATCACTGTCATGTTAATTCTACACAGAAAGGATTCATTGGGGGGTATTCGTCGATTAAGTTTAGATTGACACTATTTCTCCCGTTTTGAAAATAGTCTAAATCCAAACGCGGTACATAAAAATTAAAACCAATGACGGTTAGCTGTATTAATTTCAAAATTGTTAAATTTTGCCTGATACTTGCTGATATTGTATCCCCCTTGTACTCTTGTGTCAGGGACACTTCTAAGACCTGCGGGTCCCTCCTTCATGTATAAATATGTTTTAAGCAAGCAATATTGTCCTTCTGTTTTGTTTTCTCTAGACGCGAAAAATGATATCATTTGGCCTAACGGCCGGTTTTATAAACTCTTCGAAATTTTTACCCTTATCCCACTGGATAAATTGTTTGAGATCGTATTCTGAGCCGCAATCGATTATTCACTGTACACGTATGTGGATCTCCCCTTCCCCAGCATATATATAATGAAATCTCAAATTAAGAATACCTCATACAGATACCATTTTGATATTAAGACCACCAATTTACAGACCCGTTTTTTTCTTCATTACTAAATTATGTTCCCTATTAAGAATTGAGACCACTCCCTATAAAGACCGCATGTTCCAAGTCCGTTAGGTGGCATTTTCATGGATTTTCGTGTATATATGTATATATATATATATATATATATATATATATATATATATATATATATATATATATATATATATATACATACACATATATATTAGATAGATGGATGGATGGCTAGCTAGCTAGACAGACAGACGGACGGACGGGCGGACAGACAGACCGACGGACAGACAGACACAGACAGACAGACAGACAGACAGACAGACAGACAGACAGACAGACAGACAGACAGACAGACAGACAGACAGATAGATAGATAGATAGATAGATAGATAGATAGATAGATAGATAGATAGATAGACCAACTGCCGGGCATTGGGATGTGTACCATACTAAAATGTGCTGCATTTTTTTTTTCTCTAAGGTGTGTACAATCAATTCTGTGCACAGTAAAAGTCAGCGGGGCATTGAAGTGATTGTGACATTATTGAAAATGATTGTAAGTGTGCCTTGGTGGCCTCTGAAGGAACTGATGCCTAGAATGTGCATCCGCTGATAAATATTCCCTCGAAGTATTGTCAAAAGGGCTTCTGCAGAGTTGCTAAGAGCACAAACATATTCTCTTAGAAATAAACATAGTTTGCTGAACATGGGCGAATCACAAAACATCAGTCAGGCTTCTCTTGATCACGATTTCATTTTAACTTGTACTCTAGTTTTCGAGAGTATTTCACGAGGATAAGATTAACAGTAAGGAAAATGAAATACGTCTACAACAGCACAATTACAATCTTTACTTTGCGAATATGAGACACGCACTTGCTCCAAATGTGTTTTTTCCCCTTAATTTTCCAGTTAACCAATACTGGCTTTAAACTTAAGTTGCGACTCATAGAAATCAATTAAGTGGAACAAAGAATTTTAGCGTCTCTATAAGGCAATCTCTGCACGATATAGTGCACATACCATTAGCTTTTTAATGAGTCATGTCTGGGCATCTAGCTTTCCAAATGGTCTTATGATCGTATGACCTTACAGCGTGTTCACGGCAACGCACTCTGGAAATTATATGCGTCACTGACAGTGTAGCCTTTTGTTTATAAAGGTAGATGCAGATATCAACCAGGAAAACGGTCTTAAGTTTCAACAATGCCCATTGGTAACTGCTGTGTGGCACAGTGCCCAATGTCCGAGAAAAGGACACTTGGCTTGAAATTTTATCAGCTGCCGCTCGAGCCAACTGGAAGCAACACCTTGGACAAATTGATTAGGAATCAAAAACTGAAGGCTGCGTCAAAATGGGTGGGTGTATATAGAATCCTTTCTCATAAAATTTATAAAGGGCTATATTGTTCGCAAATATCAACATTTGCGAGCATCAGCGGTGAAGGTATAATATTTACTGGCTTTTATGGAAATGATGTTAATAATTCATGTCTATTCAGACAACGCCAGTAAATTGTGATAAATGATAACGACTCACAAACTCGCATTGTTGAAGCCTCGCTGGAGCCTGGGCCTGCCAAACACCCTTCTGGGTCTGGAAATAGGTTTCTGGAAAAAGCAAAAAACAAAAACAAAAAAAACAAAAAAAAACAAAAACAAAAACAAAAAAAAAAGACAAAACAAAAAACAAAGACAAAAACAAAAAACAAAAACAAAAACAAAAACAAAAAAAAAAAAAAAAAAAAAAATACAAACAAACAAACAAACAAACAAACAAAAACCAAAAAACCACAGGTATGAGGGTAGCCCAAATAAACATTGCAAAGTATGTACTATTTGTTGCGCACATTGTGCCTTACCGTAATTAATGTCTGCAGTTACTTGCAGTTACCACGTCGAGTCTGGAGGCCTTCCACATCTAGCTAAGATTTGGCCTTTTGGTGATCGCGTGTTTTTTTGTTTTTGTTTTTGTTTGTTTGTTTTTTTTTTTTTTTGGTTCCCCTGGATACTGTAGTGGTTTCATATTTTTTTGATGATACTTAATTAATACGTTTGCTCTATTCCATGGAAGTATATCAAGTTCAATAAAATGTCTTGAAGGCTAGCTACATATTTAAATAGGAATATAACGAAGCGTTGATAAATCGGAACTTTGCTTCGGAAGTGGTGATTATGTCATTTCGAAACAACAAGTTTTTGCCTGTATGTTTAAACAGTTATCATGTGCAACAAAATTGGGAAAACGGAGCCATCTTTGAATGCCTTCTTTGTATTATCTAGAACTGCATATCAGGGTAACTTTGCTGTATCAAGAACACAATTTTCCTCCAGGATTAGCAAGAAATTCACCATACTATTCCTTGGGTGTATGCAATTGTTTGGCCGTGACTTCTTCCATCTCCCAAAGTGCACTATGGTAAACATGTTGTCACGTAATTCTGCCTTGGGGCAATAAATGTGTTTCAATCAGCTTACCATTCTTGCATAGAATATGACTAAAATAATAATAAAAAAAGAGAGAGAAATAAAAGCTAACAAAAACCAAAACCAACCCCCCCCCCAAAAAAAAATAATAAAAAAAAACAGAAAAAAACAAAAACAAAACAAAAAACAAAAAAACAAAAAAAAACAAAAAAAAAACAAAAAAACAAAAAAACAAAAAACAAAAAAATAAAAAAAAAAAAAAAAAAATAAAAATCAAACAAAACAAAAAAGAAAAAGAAAAACACGGATAAAAAAAACTTCTCTAGCTCAATCGAATACTTCTGCGATATTGCATATTGGGTATGAGCATTTGCCTCAAGTGCTACACCCCCCCCCCCACCCCCAATTGGCCATGCGCACTTCCAGGAGACGCGATATTTTACTGCCATGGCGGTGATCAATGCGCCATATGCCATGGCGACGCCCAAATCGAAAAGTGAAATATTGTTTTGAGAAGCTGGTATTGATAGGCATACCAGACTTGACTTTTTTACTCTGAGACGAAATAAAGCAAATCTACTTAAGTATAATGGGAGCAAGGCAAGTTTTGATACCTCAAAATGAATGGGTTTAGAAATGTATTTTTAATAACATGAGTTGAGTGATTGGTACCAATATTTGCGCTTTTCAGAGATTCACTGTGATATGTATGCAGATACCAGACCTTTTTTTTCAATAACCAGTAAAACAACACTTTATGATGAGTACAAGTGTTGTTTTTTTCAATATTAAAAAATGAATGGGTTTAAACATGCATTCTGAATAACTTGTGGTATTTGTCATATTTTTTTTCAAATTTATCTCCACCATCATGAGTGTAAAATTAGGCAAAATGTCAGGACTCTTTGAGCGATAAATCAAACAATAATTGTCGCAATATACATTTGTGCAAGACAATTTTAATACTCTCAAAAATTGGTTTTATACTCACATTCTTAATAACAGTACGAGAGTGAGTTTCACCAGCACTTGCTTTTTTTCAGAGTTTTACTGGTCAGTGTGACATCAATACACCATATAGCACAAACGGGGATTGAAAAACTGAATTATCAATATACAATAAAGTGAAAGTAGTTGAAAATGATAATGTTTTATTTTTCACTGAAAATAGCAATAATGTACCCTGTTTGATTCGTGTAATTGTTACTTTTGACCGATGTGAGTTATTCTGATATTTATCCAGTTTTTTTCACTTGACTGACGAAACAAAAACACATCAAACTTTGTTCATCTCAGGTGTTAGGTGTTGTTATTCAAACAGATAAAATAGGTTTAGGATGAAAAAAAAAATTAAAGTTGAAGTGAGTAAAATAACACTGACGCTCTCCACTTTGGCCCCATATGAACAGCATCACTGTCCGGATTGGAATGACGACGTTTGTCTGCTCATGACAAGGCCGGATCATTAGGCTACGACCTGATGTGTAATGTATAATGTAATTTCTAAGCCTATTTGTTTGGTTTCAACTCCCGACCCACCGTCCCCGTCAGCCCAAACTTCTTATGTGCGGTCGTGTTGTAGTCCTTTACCCGTCCATCTAGGCCTAATAACAAGTCGCATTGTCATTTAACGATAATGTGTGGTTTTAGAAAGAGATAAGGAAAGGAAACAAGAAGAGAATGCCGCTGCCCAAAATATAAAGGCCTAGAACACACAGAGTAAACTTGTTGGTGGTCAAGCCGACCCACAAAAGAACTGAATGACAAGATCAGTCCGTGCCCGATGAAGGAGTGATTGGCTGTTGCCAATATTTCAATGGCGTAAGGCCACGTTTGTTTACAAATCGAATGTTTGGGATGGTTGGTACATTGGGAAAGACCAAAGTCTGTTCTATTTTTGTATGTTCAGATACTCTCCTCCGATTGGCTAAATTTGATGATTTTTTTTTATAATTTTTTCCTCCGTATCAATCAGTCAAATTTAACGATGGTAATCATACTTGGAAACCCATTCGAGGTAACGGGGTCATCGATCCAAATATGGCTACTAATTCAGGCTGCCGACAATAACCGAAAAGTCTTCCATTTCCGACAACTACCGAGCAGTGCTTTGAAACAAAGTGGTGTTGTTCTCCATTGAACTTCCCAAAACGGGCGAGAGAAATGTGAGAAAAAAAATAATAAATAAATAAATAAATAAATAAATAAATAAATAAATAAATAAATAAATAAATAAATAAATAAATGAATGAAAAAAAAGATAAATAAGTATATGAAAAATAAATAAATGAAAAAAAAAGACAAATAAGTAAAAAAAAAAAAAAAATAAAGGGTGGACATACAGACAGACATACAGGAAGATAGATGCATGTAGATAAATAGATACAGAGAGAGAGAGAGAGAGAGAGAGAGAGAGAGAGAGAGAGAGAGATTAATTGATTCATTAATCAAAAAGGAAGTGGGACATTTCAGGGACAAGTAATCAAGCCAATCAGGAACACAAAATAATTAACACAAAATATTGTAGCAAATACCGAATTTTGATGACAGATATACACTATAAATTGGCCAAACGTTCAGCTAATTTCAAAGATTATCCTTGATGATGAGGGGCAGTTGGCAGTTCTGCAAACCTTACTTTGTACACTGAAAAGAGAGCAAACCAACTGGTGCTGGTATATTTGTTTCGTTGATAAAACTGCTTAATTGCATATGATCAATATATTAATAAATCTGCACAATGATGGAATCAAACTAAGACTATTGGGAGAACATGGACATAAGGTGTGAGGTTTTATATTCTGCATTTAACCTTGTGAATTAAGTTCTTCAATATAATACGTACAATGTATAAGACTAAATGCGAGGATCTGAGCGGAAGATAGAACCTGCGGTTAAATTAAACACAAATTTTATAAAGTGTAGTTTGCACAAATAAAAAAAAATGCACAATGCATAATGGGCTTCCTGCACAATGTAACTATGTTTGGGCCGCTTAGAGTTTAGCGATAATGATCTTAATTATATGCAACATCACGAGGTGAAAAGACCCTACCTTGTGTATCGTATCTTTCCGCGAGCTGGCGAATATATGTATGTATGTATGTATGTATGTATGTATAGACAGACAGACAGACACACAGACAGACACACAGACAGACACACAGACAGACACACAGACAGACATACAGACAGACGGATGGATGGATAGATAGATAGATAGATAGATAGATAGATAGATAGATAGATAGATAGATAGATAGATAGATAGATAGATAGATAGATAGATAGATAGATAGATAGATAGATAGATAGATAGATAGACTTTCTTCAGTAAATGAGTACTTTACAGGGAAGAATAGCCCAAAATTCTAAGTTATACATTTACCAGTTTCACATCACGATATTTTGTAGACCATCCACTGCAACCACACGTATTCGTTGCTGCGCTCAAAGGTTTATTTAGATATTAACAAAAAATAGACCTCAGTGTCTCTTCAAAAGTCAACTCCGTTACCGTCTGCTTTCTTCTACTTTGTAAAACCTGGCTGATCAATTGTTAACTGAATCTCCACAGAATTAGGTCCATTAGGTTCACAAGGAGAGATAAAGTAAAAGTGAGGATCTGTCAAGAAATATTATAACCTGAATGCAGCTATGTGAGAAAGCAAAAATTCGTACAAGCTGAACAATTTATATTATCTTTTGCTGCAAATTGATTTCAAATAAAGAATGTTAAATATGTCTTCACATAAAGCCTTCACTGTATATTTATGGTATGAACAGAGGTTACAATGGTAAAATGATTTTGATTATCATTTTTTTTGCTCTGTTACCGAAATGACTTTCCTAATGGAGTTGACGTATGGTAGGGTAGCGGAGTTAACAGACTTACAATGGTTTGTTTACTTCATGATTTGCATAAGGAAACTTATAAAATGTATATTTTTTCAACAAAACTAATTAAGGAAACATTGGAGTATTCAAGGCCGATTGAATGCATCAAAAACGTACAGAGCAATTATGTAAAGGACTTTAAAAGGACTTTATATTGTAAATTTGTTCAGTACATTGGTCCAAGTGTAATATGAAAGAAACATTCCAACGTATGTCGACGGTTGTACTATCAATTGCAGAGAAAAGAAAAACAAAACAAAAAAAACAAAAACAAAAAGAAAAAAACAAAACTAAAACAAAAACAAAAAAACAAAAAACAAAAAACAAAAAAAACAAAAACAAAAAAAAACAAACAAACAAACAAAAAAACAAACCAAAAAAAAAAAAAAAACGGGTGAGGAAAAAGAAAGTTTTCAAGCTTCTCCAAGATTGACTCTCATATAGATATAAGTATTATAATTTGACGATTGTTGGTAAAATATGAGTATTTTTTGTCCGTTTCTGCAATGAATTTGCACAAACTTTATTGTGTGCAAATTCCTCGCCATTACTTTATTAGGATGTTAGGGTCTGCAAGTATGCGTATTGCTGGAAAAGCCTATGTTTACATACGTAGGAATTTGAATGTGATCAATGGCATATCTAGATAACGGAGTTGATAAGTCAACTTCATTGCGTAACGGAGTCGACACCAACATGCCGTAACGGACCTGATGCCTTCAACGTTCAGACCCTACAAAGGTGTGAGAGTATTACCCATTACTGCTCCCACTATGCCTAAACTGCATGGTCCCAACTATCTCTCTTATGGTCTTCTTTTGCAAACAAATTTTCTATGCATATCCAGGTTTAAGAACATGGACGGAGTTGACAGGCATTTTGTTATAACATTCAGGGACAAATTCAGGGAGTTTTGTGTGAAAAAAGCAATAGCAGATGAGGCATTACCTTAACGTCCTCGATTTTTTGGCAACAGACAAAATCAGTCTTACCTACTGCAGAAAGTTGTAAAAGTGTATGACGTCTTCACAGAATAAACTATAGCTTGAAACGAAGTTGACCGCGAAACTAGGGACACATTTTTCTATTTTTTTTTTTTTTTTTTTTTATCTGTTAAGTCATTGTCTATACTACTAAACAACTTTTACAGACAATCAAATACATCTGCATTGCCGTCTCTCCATTTTAAAGAATATCAAAAGTTGATTTTTTTTTCGACAAAGCTTTCCATTGTAAATTAATCTAGTTCAAAATACATTATGTGTGATAGTGACATCCAATTTTATGGCTAATCCCAGGGTGAAATTCCTTCAAAAATTTCGCTAAAATAAAAAAATGGTTTGTAGTGTAGAAATATTCCAGGACGGAGCATTATAAATGATGGGACAGCAAAATACTTGTTGGGTTTAGATACACACACACACACACACACACACACACACACACACACACACACACACACACACACACACACACATTTATTGTACATGTGTCTTTTTGCCCAGAACCACTTCCTAGTAGTCAATATCCTATTCCACAGTCCGAACTCTTTACTCTCCATAAGCTAACCTGTCCCTGTCTAACCTATATACATATGGAATTACTATTGTCCATATTGCACACGTTTCTCTGTAAAACTTGACATAGGCTGTATCAGCCCAAATAAATTAAAGGGTCTTCAGCGGGTAACTACACATCATGTTTCGGAGCCTTTTACCCGTACATGTCTCTCTGAGCAGGGGCTCCTTGTCTAAGCTAAATGTTCAGCAAAGACAGCACACATAATAAAGAATAAATATGAACCTGGCAAATGATGAATTAGCTAAATGCGTTAAGTTTTGATTATAAATGCAGAACTTCTTTATGAAAGAAGAATACCTGTCAAACAAACCATAATTACTAAATTTGTATAGTACAGGTTCAGATAAGAACAATTTGACTTACCCCTGAACCAATATATACCCTTCCTAGCTGGACAGCTTATCCTAGTTAAACCACCCGCCAAT
>CAXHWN010001356.1:2500-13000 GCA_964020975.1 Hermodice carunculata
TTTCATAAGATTGACAAAAGCCGCACGTGACTGAACGGAACTTTTTTTCTCTGTAACTGCGAATGTTTTACTTTTCGTACTAATAGCCTGCAGGCTGCACAGGTTGCCAAGTGCGTAATAAGCAACTAGGTCATAATTAAGTGCAATCATGTCAACAAATTCTTTTTATTATAGGTGTAATAGCTTTAGAGGTCCCAGCTAATCGAGATTGGTATTACTCATGTCCTGTACTCGCTTACTGTCTCATCAGTACACCCGATCTCAGTGACCCTCGATTTTAAATTCTGTACATTCATTCTTCAGCAACAGGCCTTCCCACGTTGTATTGCAAGTAGATCCAGCCAAACGTCTTGCTGTTGGCGTTGATTATTGTCATTTTACAATGACCTAGAACATATCAGCTCTTCTGTAATTTTAATTGTTAGGCATACTGCGCCACTGAAGTCGAATTCAAAGCGAGAATAATAGCAAAGCCAGGACCGATCATCTAAACACTTTGCACTTCGAATACATTAGACCATTGGATTAGGTCTAATGGAACGTTCCCTTATTTTACACACAAACTTACTGCAAAAGTTGTCTAGCCTCCAAGCTATTGGACTGAACTTGAATGTAGGGAAGGGTCTTTGGGACATGGATAAAAATTTTATTCATCAATCAAAAGCTTTAAGACACACAACCAAACATACCTCACTGGAAGCAAACATCAAAATATTCTCAAAACTTTCAAAAATTCAAAAATTACTACATCAACACCAGATTCCTGTGCTTTGTAAATGTGGGGCGCGAAATGGCTGCAACAAGTTAAACGTGTATACATTGACATACATGTAAAAGTATTTATAAGTACACATGCTTGAGGCTCGCTCTTCACAGGAACATAAAACATTTACATGACAGTTTCTACCAATACTTATTCTACTTCACGCAGCTCTTACAGAAACCTAAGTGTGTAAATTTTGGGTGTCACCAGCCTGAACGTGCCAGAAAACTTACGCTGTAAGTTTGCACAGGCAACATCCAACTTCACATAGCTCCTATAGATTAAAAATCAATGCCATAGTATATGTAAATTCGCAAATGCACATATAAATTTTCTGTAAACGTTTGGCCTATTCTTTCATGATTGGATCTGAGACTGTGATAGTTTTACTGTGCACCACAGTGAACCACTGAAACATTGCCTCACTCAGTTGATCATGGGTGTAGACCTTCACTCTTTTCCTTTTAGGGTTCATGTTTTCCCCAAGATCCGAAATGATGACTGCTTTTCTTTTGACAAGGTTGTTCCCTTTTGATATGCCATACTCTGCCACAATTTGTCTCGGTGATTTACCCTCAAGTTCTTTAAGTATTTCTGCTGGCTTACTAAGTGTCAGAAATTTTCTGGGTTTCACTGTGAAATGTATAGTGTAGAAAATTTTTCTGTTAGCTTGACTGGCAGGAGTACACATTGAAATGATCTGATGCTGTCCATAGACTACATATGGATAACACATCTCATCTGATAGGTTAAAGTAATAAACATCAAGTTATCTCATGCAAATCACCTAAGTGACACTCAACCACACACTAATTGTTTCAGGCAAGTCAGTTGTAAAGTCTCTCTCCTTTTGATCATGTTGCTAACCTATTCCTGGTGTTAGTCCACAAACATACTGGTTGGCTAACACTCCACTTTTAGAGGTGGTAAGGAAATTACACTGTGAGGGTGAAGTTCCTGGCTATGCAGATGAGCATTGGTGCAAAAATAACAGTTTGAGAAGAACACAATCAAAATACATGTAATGATAATATTTTTAAGTGTCTAGTGTAGCAGATGTAGCTATACATTTAAGGTGCCCACTGCCCATCGTTAGGAGGTGCCCACTAATGGGGGTTTTAATGCATGTAGCTACCAACAGAGCCAGTCTCCCTAAAGATTCAAGGGTAAGCACACAACACTGGGTTCTGGCACCACTGCCTGTGTACTGACTGGCATGGAGGCTTGACTTTCACAGTTCAGTTATGTCTTTTTGCATAACTGACTGTCTGAGGAAACAGGGACCATATTGCGTGGTGTGTGTGTGTGTGGGGGGGGGGGGGCTGTGTATTCGGTGGAAATTCAGTGAATTTAGCATAAATTAAAGTTCTCAACCTTGTTTGCATGCTATACGATTTTGCTTTAGCAGGAGACCCATATATCAAGTTTGGAGTGGCACCTCTATCTAAAAAACCTTTGAGGATTTGCAAGATTTAAAATTTTTATAAATATGCATCTAATTCGCATAATTTTTAAAAATCATGACTTTTTCCAAGCAACATGCACAATTTCACCAGTATTAATTTGACCATGCCAAGATTGGTACTTTTCACACCAATAGTGTGTGAGAAAAATGACCACAAAACTGGCAGATGGTAATAGATAGATAAATAAATAAATAAATAAATAAATAAATAAATAAATAAATAAATAAATGAAGAGGCAAGAAAAGAAAGAAAGAATAATTAGACTGTGTCATTTCCACATGCAAACCGTAGTCCTAATGAAACAAATCCAAGTCAATTCCGACCAAAGGCAATGTTCATTGGTATGTATTGCTGAATCACATAGATTTATAGTTCGTCGGTACCCAAAAGTGTCCAAAACATATATGCAAAGGTCCATTGGGTAAAAAGCCATTTCTAGTATTAACATGATAGAATGCAAAAAGTTTTGTTTAAAATCATAGGCCTATTTCAGTAAATTGGCTTGAACAGGTGCATCATGCATGTGAATATAGGACCGCACAATTCATAAAAAGGGACCAAATTCTGCAGCACATCAGATATTTTTGCAAGCACAGGTTCCTTATTGGTTGAAAATATCAATAAACTTCAGCATTTAAAAGGTACTAGTTGCAAGCACCGTCTGAACAATGATCATCATCCATACAAGTCCACAAAGTGGCACTAACACCATCAGTCCATCAGAAAAGCCCCCTAGGCCTAAAATCACCATCAACAAGAATCCAAACAACATGATTATACAATTATATGGGGTTTAAACATGTAGCTAAAGGTATGATTTTGTTTAAAAGGAGATAAACTAAGAATATTTCAAAAAGAAAAGTCTTTGAATGTGCAAATATAGTGGTGAAAAGTCAATACATTGTCACAATTACACTGTTTCAACTGTCACACATCAGCCAGAAGCAGGTGACAGAAGGCCTCAAAACACAAAACCACAGTCAAAAATTGCAATTACAGTAGTCACATTGCAGTACAATAGCCAAAATTGTAAGCATAGCAGTCACATTTCAAGTATGGTTTGCAGAAGTATTTTTGAAAGGGAATTTAAATGTTCAAGAAAGCATAAAATCTTACAAATCATCTAATAAGTCATTCATTAAGGTAACAATTTAGAACTCAAAAAATGCAGTGTGCCATTGTAAGTCATTTACAAGTCAGCCAAGCATAACGTACATATAACTCATGGTCCTATAAAGTTCTAAACGTCAAAATGTAAAATAGTCCTAATTATTGCAAAATTCTACTACATTTATCAGAAAAAGAGTTAGGCTTTATGAAAAGAAGAAAGAGTGAGAGAAATCATGCTGAAATACGTAAATGTGACTGTAAGTATTGCTATTTTCCATCTGACAGTTTCACATTTTTTCATGGAGAATCAGTCATAGGTCAACTTGTCAGTCAGCTGATTTAGATGCTAATCATTTATAGCGGAAAGAGAGAGAGAGAGAGAGAGAGAGAGAGAGAGAGAGAGAGAGAGAGAGAGAGAGAGAGAGAGAGAGAGAGAGAGAGAGAGAGCTTTTATGTATAAATTTACCCATTTATTGAAAGTAACCATGCATCAGCTGTTCATCAAACACTTTGAGCCAACCTGACATGACCTGAACAATAACAAACTTTATTCATCAGACAATTATAAAAAACAACATCAGTCCCACTACATTTGGAACACTTACTGCATTGCAATATGTGCAGAATATGTTTGAATGTTCAAACTGTTACCAAAATACATAAAAGGTCCATGAAAAGAGAAGCAGACCACAGTTTTCAATGATAGTGATCAGACCAAATCAAATATCCTCTCAACCTTGCCAGATCTAGTATCATTTACGAAATAGTAAGACATGCTAGTGTTCATTGTCGGAAGGATCCATGAACAACAAAAATGAAATTCAAGTGAATGAAGGCATCTTCTACCTGACTTGGAACGGGTTACCAACATATTGGAAGCGGGTTAAACCAGTTTTACGGGATCCCAATCCTCCCACTTTGGAAAACACCCACACTCATTTAAAGTAGGCCAAAAACAAATTTAGCCCTTAATTTTAATGCACAGTATTAAGGTATTTGAGGAAAAGCAAGCAGGCTGTGTTCACACACGGACTTAACTATACAAACTTAATTGTCTGGGTACGATGATCAATGGCTAGCTTGATTTGTTGGTGATTGTAAGATAAAGTTGATAGAAATATGGAGCATAACATTTTCCCTTTGGGATCCACATAACACGCGGACCCCAAAATTAGCATTTAACGTCGGGGTCAGCGTATAACGCGAACCCCTTCCTCGTTACCTTGATAACGACCAAGTTTCATTTTTATAAGGGTTGTAGTCGCAACGGTATTTGAGACAATGGTAAGCTAGAAACAAGCAATAATATGTTCCAAGAATGTAATATATATAAAACGTTATTTTAAGCGAATATACATTATAAATCTTTTTCTATGTCAACCCATTTTAATGTTAAAATGTACTATCTGATATCAGTTCAAACAAAGGTATCAATACCAATTTTTAATATTCAAAAATCATTTTGGTATATACCTACAATATTTTGAATCATTAATAAATATTGCTCCAATATTTAGGATTTTACACAAAAACAAAAAAAAATCACGAGACATTGACTGCAAATCCACTAAGATAGCCTAGACTTGAACGCAATAAAGACAGCAGAATAATACATATGTTGAGCGCTTCAAAAGTTAAATATAAGTGGTACCACAGACAAGTTCAACACTATATGGTTCGATGGTATGGAAAGTGGAGGTTATCTTTCAGATTGTTATAAACTCTGACTCTTGTTGTGCAGGCAAACCTTCAGACCCGTGGGCATGAACTCAAACTGATAACCCATGACCAATGGCATGAGGCTTGACTGTCATGTCATCTTGCACTTTTGTCGGACAACAATCAGTTATTTACAGTATATATTGTCAGCCTAAGCTTCACCTACCAGTTGAGGAAACAAAGGATATATTGCACCTATTAATATACACGGATATGTTACATTCCTTGCTTCAGGCTTTATGGGAAAAATGCCATCAGAGCTTCGTCTTCTTGCCTCTCATGCAAACAAAGCTTTGTGGTATATCTTCTCTACTTGTAAAGTAAATATAGAGCTAACACAGAGCGCGGTCTGGGAATGCCAATTTACTGCTTTAAAATATTTCATATTCTTCATTGAAAAGAAAGTTGGAGGTATTTAGATACAATACATTGACGTATGAGTCCAAGTTTGGTTATACATGGTTTATCGAAAATGACGTCAAAAATAGGGTCGGGTGCAAATGGTGCAAATTTGAGTTCCAGGTGACAGTTTAGTCTTTTGATATCGTGTTAGCAAGGAAATGAAGGACAGGTCGACATGCCAAACCACAATGGTTCCCCCTTGGGGTGGACCAATAAAAATATATTCTCACTGGTTTTGAAAATTTCACTTTTAACATATTAGTATTACTGATAGGCCTTGCCACATCGTGTCTACGCACATAAGTTGTGCACAGATAATGTGATACAAGGACTACCAGTAATACTGTCCCCATAGTCCAGGTTTATGTGTGAGACACACTTTATCATATACAGTGGTCCCTGCTTTGAGGGATTACTCCATTGATTTACCACCTGACATTGTGGGGTGTCCACAGAGTCGGGGTCCATGTGTGACACAGACTTGATTATATACAGTAGTACCTCCTTTGACAGATTACTCTATTTATTCATTACCTAACCTTCTAACCATATTTATCATGTCTGCAGTTTTAGCATATCCATCCTGTTTGACCTCCATGGGCAGACCACTTGCCTTGTGTGACCAAATTGTGTCTCTGTAGTTCTGGTCTATCAAAGAAGAGTAAATAATAGATACCTAATGTTGACAGCAGCCCACGGGATCATCATAACAAATCTTGCAACAATGATGAATACTCCAAGTAGAATTATTCGCTTAAAGTGGACAATTATGCAATATTTTTCTCCAAACGTGAGGCTTTCTATAACCGGAACTATGCACTGTTTTTATCATGGTCACAGCATAGTTATTACAGTGCAAAATGAAGACAGGCAATCTCGTGAGACAATGCAGCGTTACAAGATGGCCAGGTTATCGGGTGAATCATACTCCCAATCACATTTTCTTCAAATATAAAATCTGTGACACGTACGTGATAAAACAGTGACTATTGAAAAAAAAGCCTCCTTGTAATATATAGTGTCCACCAATTAAAAAAATGAATACAATTTTAAAAAAGTATCGCTTTAAATGTCTTCATTGTTATGATTAGATTGAACCAATTCACTTTGATAAATTATTCCCAAAATAGGACTTCCAAATGTAAATAAAATGCGATGTTTACATTGGACTTTCAAATGTACTTTACTGGTGATATAAACACACATTTTACTATCACCTCCGCATTAGAGACAACTTTGGAAAGTGGCTATAGAACCATGGTGAATGGGATTTAGCTATGACCTACTATTATGTCTAATTCCCTTTGGTCGTAGGTCTGTGACCATTGAGCAGGCCTTGATAATTAGGTTGGCTTGAATGGTGATACACATGATCCAGCAGCTTATTTCATATATGGTAAAACTGGGTGCCTTAGGCGATCAGTACGGAATATAAGCATTACTGATATACACCAAACCAACAGACACTGTTATTTCAAATCAAATCCCGTCCTTACAAAGTGGGTAGGATCAGAGAGCTTCATATATGGTATAACTGTGTGCCCTAGGCAATAAGTACGGAATGAAAGCATTACTAATCTCCATTAAACCAACGGAACCTCTAGTTTCAAATCCACGTACGTCTGTGCAAAGTTGGTAGGCCCAAACAACTTCATATATGGTACAATTTGGTCCCCTAGGCGGCGATTAGTACGGAATATAAGCATTATTGATTTTGACCAAACCAACAGAACATGTAACTTCAAACCAATGTACGACCCTGCAATGTGGGTGGGGCCAGAGAGCTCCTTTTAAGCATTTAAAGTTGATGAACGTCTCTCCATTAGCGTTTAACAACATTTCCAATCCCTGTATCCAGCAAAGAGGTTGACGTGTTTGCCATCATCTATATTATGGATGTGATAAACTGGGACTTTGCCTGAGTTTTAATAAACACGGAAACGTCGGAATTTTTTCTAAATATCTTATTGCCTTTTCATTTCCATGTACAGCATTGACATTAGTTTTGGCGGACCCCTCCCCCGCGTTAATAGGAGATATTTTCTTTCCTTTGCGAATACATTATATGTGTTTCTGTACCTGTGTTTAATTCATTTAATGCTTCAACCCATCAAATGCTACCTGTTGGCGTTACGCAGTTTTCTGTGAATAAAATATATACCTTGCAATTGCATGTTTATTCAAAATATGATGGTAATTTTATCAATATTTAACAACCACAAATGACTTGTTCATAGCACACACGTATTCTATCATTCATCATTTGTTGATTCCATCATTGTCGCAAACGTCTCTAAAACACTAGAACGTAGTTTCATTCCCAGTTTGTGTGTGAGCAATTGAATCTAGAATTTCACAAAAAAGTGGATTAAGCTGTATTCACTCCCTGGAACATGTCTTTGGTCATTACAAAGTTGTGTAATATTGAAAATTGATATTCCTGTAATTTGGGCTCTGCAGTACAGTGATAAGGAATATAAACTACTTTTGACAATCGCCTCCCGTTACTGTTGGAAATGTTTTTTTTTCCATCTTATTACACTCGTTGGACATTGTTATTTACTCTGCTACCAAAATCCAGTAAATATCGTTTCATATCATTTCACAAATCTGTTTGGTTTTGCCAAATAGTGTTTCATATCATTTTACAAATGTGTTTGGTTTTTGCCTGATACCTTGGAACTGAGTATATTTATGCCGTCCTTCTATCTTACATTACGACAATTCAGGTACTGTACCTTTGATCCTAGAATCGGCAGTCGTATTGGTAAATAATTTAGAAAGTTAGCTATTACATCATATGTGTCTTTCCAGTCTTCTTCTGTTTATAATGTTCCACCTGCCACAATATTATCTTATATACTTATTATTCCATTTTCACACCACTGTTTTTTCAGATATTTGTCCCTGGGACTATAATCATTTATTCAGATGACTTCTTTTCAAACCTCTTTAACATCTTTTTCCATAAGAAAAAAAAGAATCATTCCGCACTTCCAAAAGCTGCTTAAAAATAATGGTATATATTTCTGTTGTATGTCCAAGCATCATCTGGTCCAGAATAAATCTTATTTGATGTTGGGATAGTAATGTTAAAAGATAACTTTCTGCTTGGTGTCTGGTTTTCCTTAGATCCGCTTTATTCAATTTATTTGTAGTGCTTTCACTTGAACTTCACACAAGAGTCGCTTGAAACCCCCATCATTCGCTTTCCTATGCATAATGTTCTCAACCTCAGCTATACCACTCTTCTGTATGGATGTGTATATACTAGACTGGACACCGTGCATAAATGCGGCATGTACATGCGGCACTGAGATGGGGGTACAAGAATTTAGATGAATTTAAGGTTTTGGTGACACTGTTTGCACCTGTAGATTTCTAGTTTTCCATATTTTATTTTTTTTCTTTGAAATACGGTCCCCAGGCAGTAAAGGTTTTATTATTCATGAAGTTCTCATCTAGGTATAAATAAATACGCCAAACAGTAATGTCCTCGTTACGACACTTCGCTAGTCATCTCCATTGACATTGGTTTTGTTTGCTCCACCCCATCTTATCAAACATTTGCCAAAATTGGAGTTTAAGCCAGTACCATGTTCAAAATATTTTAACACTGTTAGTAACAATTTTGCTGGTTATACATCGTCTATAAAGAATGACATATTATCGGCAAATTATGAAATTTGGAATTTTCTATCTCCACTTCTGATACCCTAAATATGAACATTACTCCCTACTTATACAACTAACAATGCCACTGCTAAAATGAAGGAAAAGAGGGACAAGGGACAACCGTGTGTGCCACCTCTAGGTAATGGGCAGAACTCGAAGTTATATCCTTTATTGATTACACAGATTGAAATATACTGATAAAATTTCGACTCATCTTTGAAATTTTGTTCCAAAATTAAAAGTTTCGAGAATTCTGTGAATGTATTCCTACTCAAGTGCATTAAAAGCTTTTTCAAAGTTTATTTAGAGAAGTTGTCTTGGAATCTTCTTTTTGTGAAAAAAAATCAATGTATCGGGCAAAGTTCGTAGTTTGTTTTTTTTCTAAAATAACCACGTTACACAAAAGCATGTTGGTCTCCATAGATTAGTGCTGGCAACAGTCTCCGAATTCGTTTTGCAAAAAAAAATTGCAATTATTTTAAAGTCAATGTTTAAGAAGGAGATGGTGTATTTTATATTACGTTTGGGAACACAGGTAAGTTCAGTAATTTTAGTAACTTCGTGTCGCGATACACTCCACATATACATTGAGTTAATTTGCTGAATATGTAAAGGTTAGCATGGAAAGCATCACATTTTATTCGGCGAGAACAAGAGAATAGCACCATTTAGTTCTCTGCAAAATAGGAACATGACACCTACCTGGTAAACCACCATTAAGGTATGCTCTCCTGATTCACAATATATATGAGACATTATCGGTCTATACTTTATATCCAACCACTTATGACCAGGTAACTTGCCTATATGCCTACTTATTGCCCTAATTACGTGAAGACATGATGGTGTAAAGGAGAATAACCTCAAGATTGCATTTATTTGTATCATCTGCAATCTAAATTCCACGAATCCAGAAAATAATACAATCATGACTAGGATTTAGTAAATATTTTCCACACATAGCAATGTTGTATTATCTGGAGCAATCCGCTATCCCTGCACCTGCTGACAGAATTAGCTGAAATTCCCAGGTAAACAAGGCAAACAATTGTGGATTTCCTTTGCAATACACACACACAAAGATATATACACACACACACACAGATATATATATATATATATATGTATATATATATATATACATATATATATATATATATATATATATATATATATATATATATATATATATATATAATCTCAGCAAAATAAATGTCCTGTGAACCAAATGTTACCTGGACTATTTGGTTAATTTGCAAATAAAAACCAGTATTAACATGTCGTGCAGTACATTGCTGGTATATTGTGTCAGTTGCATTTCGTGGACGTAACCTCAGTGTGGCTTGATTTGCCTGTGTTTACTTG
>CAXHWN010001357.1:0-13000 GCA_964020975.1 Hermodice carunculata
AGTTAGGGAACCATAACACATGTGTCCCGCCCACATTCCAATAAGCCACGCCTACCTTGGTTTCCAGAACTTTACACTTGACCATGCTCGGCAAATCAGTTTTAATCGTTTCTTTTAATTCTTTCTTTTAAATTTCTAAATTTCGTGTAATTGAGCAGAAACATTAAGAGGAAAATGTAAATATAAGCAATGAGGGTCGCTTTTGAGTGTGTTATGGCATAATGACGCGGGTGATTGAAGCTGGCATCTGGCGAGGCCCACGATGTCAGTTTCAATCACGCCCGTCATTATGCTATAACATACAAAATCGACCCTCATTTCGTAATAAAGTCTGCTTCTTGTTGTGGCTCGAAGAGAGTGGTTTGTGCGATGGCCTTCCAATCGCGCTGCCCAGCAGAGAGATTTCACAACAAAACTTGGTTTGTTTATGCCGACAGCTTGACAGGAATATCAAGTGTCACAAGCCGGCTTCTCCAGTGGCCGAAGATAGAAGGCATTGGGTCTATTAACCTGAAATGAAAACTAATTTCCTAATTCTAATGGGGAGGTTACTTACAGGATGTCATTCGTGCATTCTGGAAAAAAAGCTCTCCTGAAGTGAGCATTGGAGGTAACAAAGCTTGTTCCATGTGAGCACTCATGCAGATATATTTACATCCAATCTAACTTTTAACATTACAAGTATAAGAGAGAGCATGGTGTGTTATGAGACCATAACACATGAGCCTTGTGTGTTATCAGACCATAACACATGTGTCCTGCCCACATTCCAATAAGCCACGCCCACCTGGGTTGCCGGAACTTCACATTTGAACATGCTGGACAAATCAGTTTTTGGTCGTTTCTTTTCATTCTGTTTATTCAGTGTCTAAATTGCGTGTAATCGAGCAGTAAAAAATAAGGGGGAAATGTAAATCTAAGCAACGAGGGTCGCTTTTGTGTGTGTTATGGTATAATGACGCGGGTGAATCGAAGCTGGCATCGGGCGAGGCACACTGGCGTGCGCCACGCCCACGATGCCAGCTTTAATCACGCGGGTTATTATGCCATAATGCACACAAAATTGACCCTCATTTCTTGCATAACTCCTGTCGAGTCGGGTACTACAGAACTTTTCTCATAACCATACTTCATGATTAAGACCTTTGGGAATAAATGTTGTTTTCATTCACAAACAACATTTGTATGCAAAACTTGATGAAATATTTATAATTCCAAATAACGATATTACTGATGTACAACCTGGCTTCCGAAAAAGGCCGTAGCGCCTCTTTTAGATGTGCATTTATTCATGATGCTGTATCTTATTATAATTATAGAAAATATGCCTTGCACTAGGGGCTGAAAAATGTTTCCATTTCATGTGGCACGGCGGTCTTCTGTTTAAAATAATTGATTTTCTTCCAAAGTCCCTTTGGTTATTACTGTATAAGTGGTACAAGAACTCATATAGCATTCTGCAATGGGATGACAATGTTAGTCGCAGTTCTCATGTCAGCAAAGGTGTTCGTTAAGGGAGTATTCTCTCTCCCTACTTATATAATATTTTATTGGTGATATGTTGCAATCGGTTACCTTACAAAATAATGGAACCCACATCGGAAATGTATCCTACAGTATTTTGGCTTACGCCAATAATGTAACTCTGTTTGCGGTACATCCGCTAATCTCCAAAATTCCGTTAATGTTTGTACTGAATATGCAGAGGGTCCATTATAGACAGAATCTTATGTATGGGTTATTTGTTCATCAGTGTTGCTTTGTCCAGTTCCCCAATTCGCGTTTCTAAACCTCACCACAATGACGGTTTTGTTGACGGATAACGTTATTAAGCGCATCATGAGAATTTTATCAAGCCCGGGGCTGAAGAACACATACTTCCTGTCTTGTTGGCCAGATGCCAATGGAATCTTATTTTTCATAACTCTGCATTCTAATTTGCTTTCCGTTACTTTTTTAAAAATGCTTCCTTGCAAAGTTACTTCTTTCTTCTCCGAATCTATACTCTTATGCGAAGACAGCCTATATTAAACGTTTAGTTTACCCTTTTCTCTCCAGTCGAATCCTGTTTAATTTTTAAAAACCTCTGATCCTTTTGGCTCCGGTCTCCTCGCTCAAGAGGTGATGCGGCACCCTACTCCGTGCTGTACAATGGATGTTTAGCCGCGTCCTATTTGTGTCAAGCACCTGAACCACAAAGTTATGAATATCAAACCTTTCGGGCTTTTTTTAATATTGCTACGCTTATGACTTACTTTTACTGATAATAATAATAATAATAATAATAATAATAATAATGATAATGATGATGATGATGATGATGATGATGATGATGCTGATGATGATGATGATGATGATGATGATGATGATGATGATGATGATGATGATGATGATGATGATGATGATGATAATAATAATAATAATAATAATTTTATGAGCCTCAGCACATCGGAGAGTGAAACACACACAAACCGATGCATCCAAATTAAATACATATGAATTGATACATCGAAATTAAACATATACAAACTAATACATCGAGATCAGACACGAGAAATAAAATCATACACCAAATAAAATTAGCTTGCCCAGAACAACGGTACATTACTGTGTTTCAGCAGTTTAATTGCTACAGACGTTCATCTTTTGGAATGTTTCATAAAATATTCATACCTTAACTGCCCACAAACTTCACGGCATTTTTAACTTAACTTTTTGATCTGCACTAGTAACTTCATGATTGAAGAAGTCGGTGCCAAAACAAGGCAAAGTCCATTTAATGAAGCATATTGTGTGTAGTTCACACCTAATTAATGTATGAAATACAGTAGTCAAGTTTTTGTTGGATATTAGGGTCCATGCAAATGCAAAAACAAGGGCCATAACCCGCAAGTGCAAAAACTTGGCCAAGTCCCGTTTTTAACAACCACATAATAACGACATATATAGGCATATCAATGCAACTTCTATTGTCTGCTTTTTAAGTTCACAAACGGAATTATGCACTTATAATATTTGAAACCATTTGGGACACAGATTTTTTTTCCGAAGAAACCAATATTTGGACTTGACCTTGTTTTTGCACTGGCACTTTACTTGGACTTGGCCTTGTTTTTGCACTGGTATTTTTATCATAATAATTGCTTTTGCAATGAGGGTCATTGCCTTGTCATTGCACAATCTTAAAAGGCTCCTTGCATTCCTGAAAATTATGAAATTTGAATCAAACAATATGTAGAAAGGTTGAGCATTATTTTTAGTATTACAAAATGGTTGAACCTTTGAAATACATAAATATAGACTTAGACTTGTTTTTGCACTGACCTCTTAAATTTTGATTTAGTGATTTGTGCTGCTTGTAGTTTGAACCCAAGTTTCAAACCAGAAAGCTTTAACGCCAGTTGCTTGACAAATCAAACCCAGATGTTTTTTCTGAAAAAAAAAATACCAGAACACATTAAACATAAAATGAACATTTTAAATGCTTAAGTTCTAAGTCAACATGATTCTTTTTGCATCTTACTTGGGGTGCCAAACACCGAGACTATATGTTGAAGGACGAATGAGTACAACATATTTTAGCGTCGTCTGGTATTTATTGCATGTGAGCACAGACAGTTGACGAACACTCTCAGAATGCAGGATATGGAGTATTTGAACACCTATTTTTCAACAATTATTCCCATATGTGCCTCTGGCACTCACTTAAATTCCCTTTTCACTTTCTGGATCTCTCCCGTTCCAAACTTTTAGATCCGCCCTCGATATCTTAAAGGAAATTAGACATGTTGGTAAAAAATATTTATCTGTATGGACCATACACTGAAGGATCCTTTTCCAGGCAGCGTGCATGATTATTGATTTCCAGTTAATTCGGGATTATGACGATGACTAGTCTTTTTGCAAGGGGTGAACAAATTTAATGTCTTTTTTAAAGTTTAAGTAGCATAGAAATTTACTCTGACCCACTCCCCCCCTCCCATCAACTCCCCCCCCCCCAAAAAAAAAAACAAAAAACAAAAAAACAAAAACAAAACTTGGGATAACATACATTGAAATGCTACTTCCCCTCTCCTGATAAAATTATTTAAGTACTGGTGAAAACAAGGTTATACTTCATTTTGTCATTTCAAGACATGATCTGTACCTTTGGTTATGTTAAATTGTATTTAAAATATGCACCTGTATACATATATGTAGTATGTCTTATTTTCTCTTCAAATTGTTTTTTTCTCTGCATTTTATGATGTTTTTGACAAACATGCATGTATTTTATCCGATGGAACTTTTACCTCGCACACCTTACTTAAGCTCGTTATTGATCTATTTATGGCTTTTCATCTTTAAATCAAACGTAATGTTTGGAAAATCAGATAGAAATGTGAAAGGAAGATTTTAATATGTTATTTTTCCATTTACAGAATTAGGACATGGATAAAATACATTTAAGTTTATCAAACCTATTTGAATTAAAGCTTTCAATCATTTTTTACTTAGGTTGGTCCTAAAGAAGTACTCAGCTTAACAGATGCTGAATTTGAAGTGCTTGGCATCACATCTATTGGGGATAGAGCCCGTCTCCGGCAGCGGTGCCGCCAATACATCACAGGTAAAGCTTATAGATATTTGAATTTATCAATAGGATGTAGAATATAAATTTACCTTTTCTTCTTGAAATATCATTTGCCCTTACAAATGATCGCCTGTCTCAGGCCTTTCTATCAAAGTACCTATTTCCCTACCCTACACCTGGTCAGGTCGTTTCTTATGCTGTGTTTTCCCTATCATTTTTGTACCAGCATTGACTGCTCTGTCTCTCCATGCTGGCCAAACGTCATCTACTAATTTAAATGATCAAACTTAAAAGTCTTTCAGCAGGTGCTCGGTTCATATTTGAAAGCGCACAGTTCTGTTCATGCTCAATAATCCTTTTGCTATATTGTACATAGTATTGCTTCTTAGTTCCTTTCGTCAAAGTCTGCTGCACTTATCTCTGCCAACGTCAAGGAAACAGCAAACTTTTTCTCGCTCTGTGTCGCCGCTGACAAAAGCAAAGTTAATTTGTGACTTTGAGATTCCTTTTTGTCATGTTTAATTTCCAACATGCATACGCGACTGTATATGGAATAATTATTCACGGGATTTCAATTTGATTAAAGATTAAATTAGTGATTTTTAATGCAGTATAATGCACCCATATGGATATTTTGAACAAATATTTTGTTTTATTCACAGAGGAACGCAGGGAGGATATTGGCACTCTTGTGGACGCAATACGTAAAAGCCAACCCAAACCAAGAAAAAGGGTAATTCAAACTTTAAGAATACGTAGCAATCTAATAAGTGGTATATCAATTATGACAGTTCCCAATGCTTATGATCAAAATAAACTTGCGTTGCAAAATTATATATCTATGTCATAATGCATTACCTAGACTACTAATGGGTAGTTGACCTCAAGGTTAAGTCTCTGCCAAAATTAATACAACCAGATAGTTATTTCTGGCCTACCACTGCTCTGGGACCTGATTACGAGAGCGCCATCTAAATTCGCTTGGTTTCCCGAAATCTCGATCTCATACTTCAGTTCATCTCTGTTGGCGGCCAATGGTTACATGGCCTGATTTTCGTTCATCAGAGATTTTCTCTCCACTGCTACTTGCAGCAGTGTTATCTGTCCGCGTTTAGCGGTTTGTTACATCATCATATATTATGGGCGTTGGTGAAGTATAGGAGTGGACGGACTTGGTTCAGCTTTTCCTTCAA
Source organism: Hermodice carunculata (assembly GCA_964020975.1). Taxonomy (NCBI): domain Eukaryota; kingdom Metazoa; phylum Annelida; class Polychaeta; order Eunicida; family Amphinomidae; genus Hermodice; species Hermodice carunculata. The sequence goes on from CAXHWN010001357.1 coordinate 5,767, forward strand.
GAATTTTTTCCACTTGCTGATCGTTCTCTATGACTTGAAGCATGCTCCTCACAGGAATTTGGTAGTAACTCATGCGTATCCCTGGTTACAGTGACACGACGCATGTGCAGTAGCGTAACTAGTGTTTGTCGTTTGACCCCAGCAATTCAACCTGTGCAAACACAGACGAACAGAGCTACCACCCTCTAGGTCACTCAATGGAGCACAGGCATATATGTTTTATACACCAAAATGTTCGTAAGAATTTTTTACAACAAAAAAAACACCACAAAACATGGACATGAATGAAAATTTTTAGCAAATTGCTATGGCAACCAGCTCTGCGTAGTACTACTTGCAATACCATTGCGCACACACAGTGTTTACTCCAGCCGAACCACTGTGTTTACTGTTGCCAGTGTCCATACCTTAATAATATTCATATGAGCTAAAAGTATACATTGTTTCCACTATCAAGCCAAAATCTGCCTTTCTGGTCGCAAACATTTTGAACATGCAGCCCCTTGCATCCCTAGGCCTCATATTTTATTGGCGCTCTCCAATCATGTTACCTCAGCACAGGCATGATTGGGCCCATGGAACCTTATCCATTTTTCCCCAGTGTTTTGTAAACAAGGGGAATATGTCACTTATGTGAGACTCGAAGATCCAGTTCATGGCTTGGGAAAAGCTTAGGGCATTAAATGTTCCCAAGATAATCCTTGTGAGATTTGTTTGGGGTGTCACGACCTGTCTTTTTTCAGTGCAGAGGCTTGGGTGGCCCAGAAGAAACGACAAAAGGGCCCAGTCAACACTACATCCTAGGAAAAAGACTGTGCCAATAAAGGACAGACCAGTTAAGCCCCGACAATGTACGGTCTCTTTACCTAAGATGGAGGCCGTAACACCAACCACTAGGACTGATCTTCCCCGGCAACAGTTATGACGGTACCAGCTACCTCGGGAACAGCTCAACCTGCAGCTGTACCGGCATACAAGCAATGAGCAACGTTACAGACATTTAAATTCTCACTTCTCATTCATTGGAATACAGAGGAGGGCTCCATTACATCAGCCACCAGGACCAGTGTCAAAAAATCTATTAGTTGAACCGGTGGTACACCATTCAACTGTGCAGAAAGAATCTGTAGTACAGCAGTCATGACCTACTGACCTCAGGCACAAGTTAGGCGCTAAACAGGGTCAGCATACCATGACTATTGCTCTGGTGGACAACCAGACCAGGATACAGAACAGGCAGCCACCGGTCACTTATGAGCAGTAAATTGTTGATTTTTACCCCACTGGAGGATTTGTTGGTGCAACCCATAACTCAACCAGCTCGGAGGTTTGTTCTCAAATGAGCAGACCAACTGTACTGCCACTACCGTCGGCTCCTACTCTGATCTGCCAGATTAGCCACCAAGGTCAGCAGGACCAGTGGTACAGCAGTGTTACAAATAAGGCTGGTGTGAAACAAGATAAGTTTTCATGTGGATAAGTAGTTTTGACACTAGACTTGCCCAAATTTATAATGTGACCAAACAGCAAGAAGCTTAAATCTTACATTTTGCCATACATGCTGACAAGTGGCTTATTTCTAACACTGGACAGTGATACCTGCATCCAGTACTGGGTCCCTGGCGCCGGTCTGGCCTTGGAAGGACGTCACAGACCCGCGCCCGGAGGAACATGTTGTCTCCTACCAGTTTAGTGCGCCATGGGAAGGAGAGATAATTTCCACAGAGGCCAACTTGGATGAGTATTTTGATGGCTCACAACTTTACGGGGATCAAGACATCATGACTGGACATTTTTCAGCCCCATTGCTGATCAATTAGGGTGAAGAGGAGTTGTCAGGATGCTACTTCTGAGTAGCATCTGAATGGTTATCTTCACAGGCGGAACCCAAAGCAGCAGGTTAGATCATGGACGATCTGCTGGAGTCTTTGACTATTTCACAGAAGGCCCAGAAGAGGCAGGTCGATAGGGACTTATTCCGAGTATGATGAGACACTGGATCTTCCTACTCTGACTACTTTTGCATGGTATGTGGCGCTGGTAGTGAACACTTTAGGCAGCATGATTTAGGCATGCCAAAGAAACTTAACACGGATAGACCTACGCCTATGTCGCTTTTGTCTAAACAAGAGGAAAGGGTAGCTTTACCCTTCAATAAACAAGTGGTGGACCAAATGCGGGAACAGACAAAGGACTTACACTATGCCACCCAGGTCAGGACGTCAAATTTACTGTGCAAACAGATTAGGCTCCCAAAGAGTTTAATGGTGCTGACTAAGGTTTGTAATATCAATGCCCGCAGTCCACTGCCAATCTTTGGCCAACTGGGCAAAGACAGGGACAAGAAAAGTGTCAACCGAGGTGTTTCTGTCAACGACGGTGTTCTGAAAGGCTTGGGGAAAGACACTCGCACCACCATCCAAGTGTTGGTGGCGTCGGACGTGGAAGCTTTGACTATAGCAAGGATTTCCTCCAGACTAGGGAGATGTAATTATTTATCCCCGACAGTCCGACACATATTGCTTCACTCATCCCAACTGGATATGTCCAGAGCTTGTTCACCCAGATGCACTCTGGAATTGTCTATTCGTCATGAAGCTTAGTTAATGCTTCTTCAACGTGTTAAACACTTGCCCAATACTCAACTCAGCCACCGGCTGGCAAAGAGACTATACACTAGCTAGGTGGACCCTGTATTACATGACCTCTTTGATGAGTGCATATTGTGCCATATTGAAGGGTGCATTGTTATGGCATCAGGACCGCCCCACTTTCAATTGGCCCAGTTTCATTTCAGTGACAGGGCGATTATTTATTGGCTACTTCCCTCCAGGAGGCAGTGGACAAACTTTTAGAGAAGAGAGCCATAGAAATGTTGCAGATCCTGATGTCACCAGGGTTTTACAGCCAGCCCCCCCCCCCCCCCCCCCCCGGTGCGAAAGAAGGATGGCGGTTTATGGGCAGTGACAGATTTGAAGACCCTCAATTAGTTCTTAGGGGCGAGCAAGTTCAAAATGGATACTCCGGCCTCCATAGCAGTGGCGATGAGACAAGGTGACTGTGCCATGTCCATTGACCTCAAAGATGCCTACTTCTGCATAGCCATTGCAGAGAAGTACCAGAAGCATATCTGTTTTGTGATCAACGGAGTAGCCCATCAGTTCCAGGCTCTTGCATTCGGACTGGCCCTGGTACATCTGGTCTTCACCAGATTAATGGGGATATTAGCCAATTATGCACACTGCAGAGGCATACGTTTACATATTTATCTGGACGAATGGCTTCTGAGAGCTTCAAAACAGTTGATCCTGCACCAGGATTCAGCATTGGTGCTCATGATTTGCATGGACTTACTGCTGTTGATGAACTTTCCAGAGTCCAATTGGATCCGTCCCAGGACTTCAAGTTCCTCAGGATGAGATATCAGACAAACTTTCACCTGCTACCCTTCGACGGGAGGACAGATTCCATAGGTTGTAGAAAATTCTGGTTCTCTTTTTGAACAAACCAGGCATGCTGGCAAAAGCTTGGAGAAGTTTAATAGGAACTCTAAAGTCTCTGGACTTCCAGGTTCCTCAAGGCCAGGTCCATCAATGACTTTCTCCAATTGTGGGATCAAGTGTCCCAGTTTCAAATGCTCCCCATCTCCCAAGAGGTGAGGCAGTCGCTAACATTGTGGCAAAGCAGGGACAAGGCAGGGTCATATCCATTCGAGAGAGAGCACATGGATAGAGTACCTCTTAACTTTTTTACCTATAAGACAGTATTTTTGCTTGCCCTAAAATTCACTCTTCCTTCCCCTTAAGCCTAAGCAGGATAAAGTCCACACAAACACTCTTCCAAGTTGGATCACTAAAGCTATGAAAGCAGCTTATGTAGCCTGAGGGAAAGCTCCTGAACAAATCAGAGCGCATGGAGTTAGGGCCATTGCGACGTCTTGGGACACACTTAAACGGGTGTTGTTTTCCGACATCATGGCGGCTTGTTGGTGGTGATCCAATTCGATGTTTTCAGATTTTTACCTGAGAGATATATTCTGTATAGAGGGTGATCTCATGACTTTGACAGATCAACTGAGTCCTTCGATGTTTACAGGTTGAGCTACCTGGCCTCCTGAGGCTCACATGCTCACGTTTAGACCAGAGATCGTCATCTCTATCCCTCTATATGCACAGCTTGCTACAGCTGCGTCATAGAGGCAATCTTTTGCATAGCTTTCATGCCAGGACACTTGTCTTTACTTTCCTTGGTTTCGTGGGAAGGTCATCCGTCTCAGACACTAGGATGTCTTTTTCATGGGTTTATAAACCAACTCCTGCTGTTGTAGCAGGATTTTTTTTTCAGTAGAGCACTTTTGTCTTTTCTGGTCTTCCACTTAGGGCTATTCAAGGCCCGAAGGCCAGAATGACTGCCTACCACCGACTATGATGGTATGTCTACCCATTAGTAGTCTTTAAGTAATGTATTATGACATAAATCTGTAAAATTTAAGCAATTTTCATATTTATTAATAATACATACCTATAGACTACATAGAAGCCCACTCAACCTTCCCCGCTAAAGTTTATTCTTGGGGCTATGGCCGCCAAAAGATAACTGAAGTATGAGATCAAGGCTTTGGGACACCAAGCAAATAAAGATTGCGCTGTGGTCGACCGTCCATGAACAGTGGGAGACTGAAACTAACTATCTGGTTGTATTAATTTTAGAGAGACGTGACCTTTAGGTCAACTGCCCTTTAGTAGTCTGTAGGTATGATTGATAAATATGAATATATTACTTAAATTTTACAGAGTAAATGAATTATATATAATTTTATTTCAACGCCGCTTAGTTTTCAACCTCCAGAGGTCCGGCCTCCGTACATTACCAAGCAATATAAAAATATTGACTGCCCCATTATCATTTTTTTCTCAGATGCATCACAGGATGGACCTAAACTCAATTTAAAGCCAGTTTGCTCAAACCATTTGTATTTGTTTTGATTAATTTTGGAAATTATCTATTTGGTAGGCTGTGTACGTGACACTCAGATAATCTACTGCAATAGGCCTCTCTTGATAATGCTTTAATGCAGCTTCATAATCTTTTTTATAATGAAAGATGAACCTAAGTAGGAGAAGTCAGCATCAGCAACAGTGTGTGCATTCTAATTTCATCTGAACACCCAAATCAATACACCAAAATGCTAGAGGGCTAGAACTGTGTATTTCCATCGAATTACATTTCAATCAAATGTTGTATAGAATTATTGTTTGTTACTCTGAAATTTATGTGCGAATTACATATGCACATTTTTTTTAGGGTGATAAATTTAGCATTTCTACCAGCAACAGTTGGATAGTATTAATAATAATAATAATAATAATAATAATAATAATAATAATAATAATAATAATAATAATTACAACAACTCTGTGATGTCTGTTGAACCCTTCATAAACCTTTTAATCTTGACGTTGCAGAATAGTAAGTGTTCATTTGAGTACCTTTATGTGCCGAATCACCTTTCTTCATTAATACATGACTTTCATATTAATTTCCTGCCACGACTGCATTCCAGGTTGCCTTGGTAACCGTAGTTGGGCCTGGCAAGATACGGGTGGGTGTGGATGCGGGCAAGCGGGATATAACTAAATAATGACTATTTTGGAAATAAAGAACACCTGTTACAAGCAGATGATTATTTCCTCTTATATCTAGCTCATGAAGTACTACATGAACATGACGCAAAATAACACTAATTTCGCGAGAAAAGGACATGTAGCTCTGCCTGTGACAGTGATATGCCCGTTCGTCCTGCGTGAGTGACAAGCGTCAAACCCGTGCTTTGTGGAGGGAAATTAGTCCCGTATTAATTACAACATGTCGTTGATGACCCTCAGAACAAGCTGTTTCTTAAAGCTATGATAGCCAGCTGGATGAACATTATATGGAAGATTCACAAAACATAGGAGATGTTGCTGGATAATTAATGGAATATAAATTTGATTGCCCCGTTGAAATACCGGCTTCGGCGATTGAAATGTCCTGTATAAGGCCCCCTTGTTTAGAGGTAGTGGGCGAGCAATGTTTCTCTGGAATGCCCCTCTGTTGAACGTCTCCTTGTGGTGCAGAAGTAGTGGCCAAGTCATTTTTTCCCCTTTGATGACACACTTTCGTAAGATGTGTGATGTCATGAATAAATGTTGCTTTACCCTTCAAAATAACTGCTGAGTCAGCACATTTGAAAAAAAGATAGATGGAAACATTAAACTGATAATATATGTAATGCTCCTCCGGTACTGTTTTTCTGATGACAAAATGCGTTTGGATTTATAATTAAACACTTTCTATATAGTTCAATGGACTGACAGTAATTGTTGTTAGCCCATTAAAAGTTTGATGGCCAGAAAAGTTGCATTTCAACTCTCAAAGTGCCAGTTTAAAGACTTAGTCAACCGCTTTCCTTGGTATGCTTTGGGCTCAATGATCATAAACTGGAGGAGCGAAATGGTCCATCGTTTGCCCATAGTTCATTGTGGCGTGGCCTATGGTATAAATTGTGAGAATCGTGTAATATAACATGTTTCAATATTTAGAATAGATAACTCAGATTAAATGAGCTCTTTTTTATGAATAAGCTAAAATAACGTCATAGCGATATCCCATGGCAAGCCTCTGGGAAATTTCGGCAAATTCGCTTTTTCCTAAAGAAAGCCACCTGACATCCAGTGTGGAATGAAGAAAAATTAGAACGATGTCTTGTTAATGCTTGACTCGCAAAGATTTCAAATAACTTAAGGCCTATGTATGTTTATTTGTTTGATTTTTTAGGCAGATAAACCCGGGAAAAAACAAAAGAAAAAGACCAAAAGAGCGTACTGTGGCTGGAAACATAAGAGAAACAAACGATCGCAATACTGCCAGATTGGGCATGGTAAAGGCGGTGGCATTTTCCACATTGACTTCAATAAAGAAGCACTGTTAGATGGGGTGCAGGAAGGTTTGCTAAAAACGTACTTCCCAGGTGGTAAATCCCAATTTGGCAACATATGTCAAATGCGTAAAGCATATGTTGGAAACTTCTCTGGACAGCCATTGCGGGCATATTTAGACAGTGGGGATCTGTTCACGCTGGGAGCCTATTCGGAACAAATTAGAGTCAACCCAGTTCGCCTGTATCTCCACACAGAATTTGGAACATCTTCAGATGATGAAGATTTAGCGGAAAGTCCCTTGAAAATTAAAGTGT
>CAXHWN010001358.1:0-42000 GCA_964020975.1 Hermodice carunculata
CATAAAACCAAGAAAACCCTAAAAACTGCCTATGAGCTTCGAAAATCGAAATGTGAGGATAGGCGCTTTTTGGATCAAAGGAAAACGTCCAATCTCCTGTATTGATAATGTGTCTGCCTACAGAAGCATCTTCCATACGAAACTTATATTGGAACAAATTTTTGTTCAAAAGCCGACAATCTAGGACCAAGCGTGGTTTATTCGCTTTATTCAATGCGACAGTTAATGGATTCACAGCCGTTGGAACGTCCGTAACTTCTGTAACGCAACCTTTGTCCAGTAATTTCTTTATTTCATTTGATACAACTTTCGGGTTATCAATCGATGATTTGTTGTTCTTCAAAATAATCGAATTTGGCGTTTCATAAAAAGGAATTTTGAAACCTTCGCGAATTACTGATAGAATATATTCTGAAGCGTTTATCCTTTTCCATTCTTTCAAATTTTGTCTCAAACGCCCTACTGGACTCAGCGTACCTGTCCCATTTGTGACATCAGAATTTTTGCATGCAACTTTGGCTTTATCAAAATACAAATCAGATTCAGTACTTATCTTTTCATAAGCAGCATCGCACAACCCGTCCTTCCGCCAATGTCCAAGAGCTCCACACCCGAAGCAAGAACCTGGTCGCAAGATTTTTCCGGCGTCCTGGGTTGGATTCCTGTTACTTGTAACTGCCGGTATAACTTGACCCGTTGACACCTGAACTTGATTTTGCGTACTCCTGTTACCCATAGGGTACCAACGCCTTACCGAACGAGCCTTGCGCGTCCTTTCCTGCCTTTCATCCCTGGCCAGCTTGTCACAACGTATCTCTGCTTTGTATATTCGTTTTTCATCATCACTATCGTCCGCCAGCTCATGCGCCTCGTGCTGTTGTACGATTTTCCAACCATGCTTTGAAGAATCGGCTGGTTTAATAAGCTTCTGTCTATGAGTAATAAGAGTCAAACCTTCTGCTATCTTGTCTTGTGCAGTCAACATGATTCCGGCGTAGGTTCCGATAAGTAACCTGAAGCTTCTTTCAGCATTTCCGAAAGCTTTACACCGTATTTAAACTGTTTTTCATTTCCTTTTCGCTTAAATGTGTAGGCTCCCGTAAGCAAATTTTCCAATTCAGCAAACTGTACCTCCGACCAGTCTCTGTGCTACTTTGTGAAGTTCGCTTCGAAGCTCTGAAGCTTTGACGAAATTAAAGTGTCAAGCTGGTTAAGCAACACAATTTTCGAAACATTTTCGCCCGAAGTCGCCTGAGCATTTTCGTCCGTGTCGTGACAAGAAAAACCTGACGTGGCCATACCGAAAAGAAACGCTGCCCTCAAGAAAAATTGAAGCATGTCGTGCGTCCGAAACAAGAATGAAAACTGGTCACCAGACCTTGACTTTTATACCCGGGTTACACCCAGACACGTGACTTTCTCTGTCCACGACAGCCCCTCGTTATTACGTAACGAAACAGAAAAATGATTCCTGCTATGCTGCGTACCGCAGGAATATTTTATGGTCAGAAGGGTCCTAACAGGGACAGGAAAGACCACTCATGATCCTTTCTGCGAAGTGCACTTTTTGACTTTGGGTCACATTCAGCCCATGTGCAGTCAAGCATGGGCTCCAACTCTGCTCATCTTTACACATGATGTAATCAAAGGATTATGCTACACATACATGTGCGTATCTTTAAATTACCTAAAAAAGTATGGGTACACCATTAAATTATTTAAGCGGAGGGTTATTAATTTTGCCTAGTTTAGTTACAGAATAGAAACTCCCCAAACTGCTGACACTGTAAATTGATGCACTTTCATCACACTGACAAAACATTGTTTACTATTGGTTTCCTGGACCCATGAGCACTGAAATCTCCACCCACTTGTGGTCAAGTTCTTTCTTGCAATTTCACCGAGACAGCGAGGAAAAAATATATGGCAAATTTGGCGGATTTTTAAGTACAGGATGTTGAGTCATACTGTTTGTTACCACATGAGGCTCACGGCCTTTTCTAGTGATGAACGGATGTCACAAGAGAAATCTCACTGAGACTGCTGCATGGAGGAACTGATCAGAGCAGACAGTTGCCTGATCAGAGGGCAAACTGACTTGGTTCATTTTGTGAATAAAATTCAACATCATTCATTATTCTCTGCTATTTTCCTTCACTTTGATGTCTACATTCCACATTGTTGACTGTTCAGGAAAAAAAGTGCACACAGTTGGTGAGATATGTTGCCAAAAATGTAGCACTGAAGGAGGATGTCTTCTTGTGGGCAAACAGACAGGACTATATCTCATTTCATCAAGTCTATACGACACCAAACTCAGATGTACCATTGAAGTTGTTTCATATCATTGCACTTTTGGCCAGTGACCTTGACAGTAAGGTGGATTCACACATTTTCTATAGGTTTGTTTATACTGATGAAAACATACACATCAAAATCACTCTTGGGTTTACCATATTAAGACAATCACTCTCATTTCGATGGAAACAGCATTCTGACGGACATATCTGGCCCCTTACGACATGTTTCAAAGAACATCATTCACCGCTTGGTGAAAAGAAGTTTCATTATGATCCTTTACTTTACTGCTGTAACATATCCAGAAGACAAATCAGACAATAAGTTTTAATAACATGGACTTACAATCAATTTATATGAAGCCAATGCACTGGGCAGTGAAACCTATCTCAAAAAAGACTACCCCTATGGTTGACTGATTTGTGGTGTCAAAAGACAGGACATCTTTCGTCTGAGGCAGAAATAAGGTGATAAGTATTTAGCAAAGTTTCCACAAAACATGTTAGGCATATACAGTGAAACCTCATTATAACGGCACTCAAATACCCGACATATTTATTTTAATGACACAAGTTTTGAATGGCAAAAGTTAATTTTTGTTGTTATTTGATTCATTTATCCAACATAATTCTAAAGGAACAGATGGTGTCATTATAACGAGTTTTCACTGTACTACCATTCACAGAGACTTCAACCCTCCTGTCTTGCGTAGGAGATCTGTATTCGTATCATGAAAATCAAATTTTACAACCACCCGTTTGATTGACAGTGCTCCCGATAGTAAGTGATCAGGGTTCCCACTGAGAGCAGCTGTCTTAATAATTGTAGACAGAGGCACAGACAAATAAAAATCCAGCTGCACATCTTTATGTATTGACGGACAATCCTGTAAAGTTTCATAACTGTGGGTCAAACAGTTTCAGAGATGTGCATGACACAAATTTCATGTCAGACAAGGGACAGATAAAAGTAATTTTAAGTAAATTATGGGTGCCATACAGACATGCTGACAGAGGTACAGACAAACAAAACCCTAGGTGCAACTCTTCATATACTCATTAATAATCCGGAAAAGTTTATTGAAAGTGGGTCAAGTAGTTTGGGAGGTATGCACGACACAAGTTTCTAGTTGGATGCAGGGCAGATGACCGGATGGACAGAGAAAGAACAAATCTTATGCCCCCACCACCACCCAAGTGGTGGTGGTGGTGGTGGGGCATAAGATCATCTAAAACCACAAAGTTTCCAAACTCCAGTCCACTGTCCTCTGACTCATCTTTTTCCTTTGCTGCTGCTTCTCTATCTCCCTCAGAACCTCCTACCGCTCTCCCCGACTTTTCCTTTCCTGTATCAGCACTTGTGATTTCTGCAAGTGTAATTTAAAATAATAATTTAATAATGCTGCGAGGATAATACAAATAATCGATTAGATAATCGATCAGCAGGACAAACTCGACAATCGATTGCGGAAATTCAGGCATCGATTTTGGTTTGCTTCACTAAACTTGAAAACGAATTTGAGCTTACATGTACCATGTCTTTGTGTTTGTCTTTTTATTTGTTACTGCATCCAATGCTATCCATCAATTAGTCTGATCTAAAGTGTGGCCATATATTTACCAAGCAACGCGCCACTGGCTGTGCAACACAAGCAAGTGTACACAGGCACGCTCCCGGGCATGATTTACCGATATATATATATAATTATATGTATCAACACGCCACTGGCCGTGCAACACAAGAGAGTGTACACAGGCACGCTCCCGGGCATGATTTACCGATTTATAATATATATATATATATATATATATATATATATATATATATATATATATATATATATATATATATATATATCGGTAAATCATGCCCGGGAGCGTGCCTGTGTACACTCGCTGTATATATACACACACACACATATATATATATATATATATATATATATATATATATATATATATATATATATATATATATATATATATATATATATATATATATAATATATATATATATGATCTGTGCATTTTCCCCTGGGTTATTTTCCTTGCTTTCTGTATGGAATTTTCACTCCTGCCTATATTAGTGTCTAGATTTCTTTGATAGAAGTCTTTTTGTGAAATTATCATGTGAAAATTTAGCATCTTGGTCCAATAATCTTTGTGTGAATATGACTCATCTGCCTTCCCAAGATTGGGGACGTGAGACATAACCATGCGGAAATCCTGGAAATGCCTTAAGCACATTTATAATGAGGTAAAATGATTTCTCCATTCCCATTCTGGGCTATTTTTTTAATAATACCTCACGAATATTTTTTCTTAGCCAATAGGAGAGCTTGTTTATAACATAAGATGAAACTTTGAGGATTCCAGCAGTATAAAACAAAATGAAGGATGATGCAAAACATCTTGACCGCAAAGGTGCAAAGTTACCAAGTTTTTGGACAAATTTTGCAGTTGTACCATGCAAAATGTCACACAAAACCAGCAGTTGCTTGATTTTTATCCATTTGGTAAAAATATACTTTTCTTTTCTTACTGCAAGAAATAAAGAGCCATCCACAAGTACTGAAGTTTGTCCATAGTAAAATGAATATGCTTGCACTTAACTTGGAGGTAAATAAACATTGCAGGCCAGCGGAAATCTGATGAAGCTTGGCTTGCATTGCGCGCCGCTTAAATTGACAACAGTGGGAAACAATATTCAAATACATGTTGGGCGTGCCTGACAACAGTGTGCTGGGGCTACTTAAGTAATATTAAATGCTGAATTTTCCATGTTTTCCTTTGTACCTCCTACAAAATTTGATTGAAACGCAGCGTCTTGAAACAATGAATACAACTATTGATAACAAGAGGCCAATGGGCCTAATGCTCTGCTGGCATCGTGGTTGTATTGCACCTGTTCATTTCAAAGCTGTGAGTCCTCAAGTGACTTCTGAATATATAAAGTTTATGTCAAAACTGGCCATTAGATGGCACTATGCTCCACATGTAATCACAGTTTATTTGTGCAACTCCTGTGATGAATTTTGTTGCATGTGCAAAGATAACAATGAGTGAGTCCTTAACTTCATGTCCTCAGTGACCTTGGGACAGAAGATCAAGGACACCCAGATTATGTAATATAAGAGGTCCATAGGCCTGCCTGGCAATGTGATGATATAGCCATTGAAGTCCAACCTACAACCTGCCATTACAAAATCACCTCTTTCAACTTTACAGGCATGGTGACCTGACAAAAAAAGGTCAAGGTCACAGTGACACTGATATTATATACAATTCTAGCTTTGGACATTGTCTATATACGAGATACATTTGGCAAGTCTAATCCAACTACTTTTCCAAATATGGAATTTTATACTGTAAAACACATTTTGGCTCATAATTTTCATCAAATCATAGGTGGCGCCACTAGTGTCATTAACAACTTAGACTTTGACCTCCCCCACACTCCCACCGAATTTGGTGAAGATCCGCCACAAATTAAAGATGCTAGAGTGTTCACAACATATTCACATTTTGATCCCTATATTACATAATAATGTAAGTGGTGCCACCAATATCGAAATGGGTCTAGATTTCCATACACCCTATCAGTCCTGAAAGTTATATTGGGCTAACTTGAAAATTGTGGATGGTATCACACTAACGAGCAAAAGTTTAGGGACCGACCGACAGACATGAGTGGCGCATAAGCTCTGCAACCTTTGACCAGCAGAGCTAAAAAAAAAAAAAAAAAAAAAAAAAAAAAAAAAAAAATTTCCAAATCTCAATTTCTAATATAAGAGAGAGACCAGTATACCAATAAAATGCAACTGAAATCTTTCCATAAAATAAAAATTTTCTTTTTACAGGGATGAAAACACCGAAAAAAAGGAGGGAAACACCCCCTATATATGTCCACATTCCCATTATTTCATTAGATTTTTATTTTTCATTCCTAATCCGCATTTTTCTTTGCAACAAACGTTTCTGACCCCCGCCCCCCCCCCCCAAAAAAGCGGGAAACCTTGGGAAGAGGGGAATTCTCATCCTTGTTTTTACTGTTGTTTAAAATTGGATGGGAAAACGTGGGTGAATGACCAGACATTTCCCACATTTGGATGATTTTAAAATCTAATGAATAACACACTTATTTTACAACATTCACTTTAATATTTTCTACATTACAAACAAAAGTCAGGCCTACACAACTGACTAGCTGTGTCCCCACATTTGGATGATTTTAAAATCTAATGAATAACACACTTTTTTTACAACTTTCACTTTAATATTTTCTACATTACAAACAAAAGTCAGGCGTACACTACTGACTAGCTGTGTCTAAATGTAAAATTTGTAATTAATCTTGACAAATCTCACTTAACCTTTTTGTTGCCAGTGCGTATACTCCTAATACAGCAGTGTTTCCATCAGGAATTTTTTCAGGGGGTCACAAGAAGGGAAATCTGTGGAAAAGACTAGATTTTGTAAATGAACAAGACCTCTGACCCTTTATAATTTTATGAGAGGGTATTTCAGGTTTTCAAAGGGGAATATACTCCCATCTGGTTGTTAACGGAAACAATGTTCGGTAACCAATGCGATATAACCGTTTCAGAGGAGAGGAGTTTTCAAGGTTTGCCCCCCAAAAAACAAAAAAATTCATAAAAAATCCAAAAATCAATAGAGCGTGACCATTTGAACAAACTTGGCAGAGATCCACCCAAGGCACATCTGCACCATGTTTGAAGTAAATCTGGCCAAAATTATTCAAGTTATAACCATTACAAGAAATTCCCATGTTAAACTTTCCTATTAAAACTTTTGTAGATTTAAAAAAAAAAAATCATAAAAAAATCCAAAATACATTGGAACATGACCACTTGAACAAACTTGGTAGACACCCACCCAAGGTATATCTCCATCAAGTTTGAAGTAAATCTGGATGACGGTTTTGGAGAAAAAGTCGAAAATGTAAATTAGCATTAGAATGCCCATTGACTTGCATGGTAATCAATAGGAAAGGAGCCGAATTGAAAAAATCGTTAAACATCAGGAATCCGCAGCATTCCCACATAGTGAACGACATTGTTTGACCCTTCCAAAAGAAACATATCCACCACATTTAAGATTAATTTGAGTGACGGTTCTGGCGAAGAAGTCGAGAATAGCTAAAACACAAGAAAAAATCATTAAAAAATTAGAAAAAGTTTGCAGCGCCACCTGGTGACCAAATTAAGAACAACGAGTCCCGAGGTGTCTTCCTGTGTGATATCTAAGCAATTGGGAAAGCGGTTTCGGAGAAGATTTTTTAAACATTTGTCAAAAAAAAACCCAAAATCATTAAAAATCCAAAAATCACTGGAGCATGACCATTTGAACAAACCTGGTAGAAACCCATCCAAGGTACATTGCCACCAAGTTTGAAGTTAATCTGGATGAGGGTTTTTTTGGAAAAGTCAAAAATGTGAATTAGCATTAGAATGTCAGTCGACTTCCATAGTAATTAATCAATAGGAAAGCTGCATTGACCGATAAGTACCCGAATTGAAAAAAATCGTTAAAAATCAGGAATCACCAGCATTCCAACATAGTGAACAACTTTGTTTGACCCTTCTACAAGGAACATATCCACCATGTTTCAGCCTCATCTGAGTGACGGTTCTGGAGAAGAAGTTGAAAATAGATATAACACAAAAAAATCATAAAAAATTAGAAAAAATTGCAGCGCCACCTGGTGACCAAATTAAGAACAAGGAGTACCAGGGAGTGTTCCTGTGATATCAAAGCGATTGGGTAAGCGTTTTCGGAGAAAAAGATTTTTTAAGATTTGTCAAAAAAAAAAAAAATCATTAAAAATAAAAAAATCACTGCACCATAACCTTTTAAACAAACGTGACAGAAACCCACCCAAGGTACATTGCCACCAAGTTCGAAGTTAATCTGGATGACAGTTTTGGAGAAGAAGTCGAAAATGTGAATTAGCATTAGAGTGCTCATTCACTTCCATAGTAATCAATAGGAAAGCTGCATTGACCGATAAGTACCCAAATTGAAAAAAAATCGTTAAAAATCAGGAATTTGTCCGGATGGTTTAGTCTACAGTTACCAAGGTTATTATCTTGTCTCTGGTCAATTCTGAAGAAAAAGTGAAAACACCAGAGCTAAACACATGATTTGCTGGCTTCACTTTAAGTTAGTAGGGGAGGCACAGAATTTTCAAGTTACCCCTTTCTTTGATTTTTTTTTACATTGCATATGATGGTACTCTCTGTTTGTGGACAACTGTTGTGGTACTGATCTAGCAGGACCAACGTGACTGGTTTATTACATTTCAGTGACGTCAGTCCATGACTGTAATAGTGGTAAGTGCTTATAGATGGCACACTAGGCTGGAGTGCCATGCATATACATTCTATAACACTCTCAAAATGCTTTCCAATGATACCAACATTATTGAAAATGGTCAAATATTTCTCGAGATACATTAATTTATGTGTTCTCTGGAGATGGGGCTTGCGTCGCGACCCTGAAAGACCTGTTCCCTTATATTACAAAACATCATCTTTCCCTCCCATTTTTTTTTCCAAATATTATTTCATAAAACCATTTATTTTTCATTTTTGTGCAAAAACCTGATAAATACACAAGAAAAACTAGGAAAGATGATTTACTGCATAGCAAATCAGTGTGTGTGTCTTCAAAGCATATTGGTAGGCAATGTACAACTATTCCAAAACACAGGGGTAGAAGTTGGAATGGCTTCTCTATCTTTTATTGCTTTGAAGTTATTTAAGAGTTAAAATTTCTAATGGTTCCTATTAAACATAATTTAAATTGCTACAACTATTATTTTTAATTCATTAGGTGTGCAATGGTCAACAACTCCCTACAAGAAGTTGGAATGACATATCTATCTATTATAGTGTTAAAGATATTCAAGAATAAAAGTTTTGAATACTGCTAATTAGCATAATTTCAATTGCTACAACTTTTGTTTTAGATTCATTACATGTGCAATGGTCAACAACCGCCTAGCAAAAGTTGATATGAAATCTCTATCTATAATAGTTTGGAAGATATTCAAGTTTTAAAATTTCAAATGTTGCTAATTAGCATAATTTAAATGGATACAACTTTTGTTTTAAATTCACTGGATGTGCAATGGTCAATAACCCCCTAGTAGAACTTGGAATGACATCTCTATCTATTAAACTTTTGAAGATCTTCAATATTTAAAATTTCAAATGCCCCTAATTTGCATGATTTTAAACAACTTCATTCCTTTGTATAAAACGGTCAAACTCCTTGTATGGAGGTACAATCATGCCAAGTTTGGAGTTTCTATGTATAGTAGTGTTTCGAGAAAAGTGTCGGACAAATTTGCTGGTAAAGAAAAAAGAAGAAAGAAAGAAAGAAACTAGGAAAGATGATTTGCTGCATAGCAAATCAGTTTGTGTGTCTTCAAAGCATATTGGTATAATAATTTACAACTATTCCATAACACAGGAGTAGAAGTTTGAATGGCATCTCTATCTATTATAGCTTTGAAGTTATTCAAGATTTAAAATTTCTAATGGTGCTATTTAGCATAATTTACATTGTTACAACTTTTATTTTTAATTCATTAGGTGAACAATGAAGTACAGCCCCCTAGTAGCAGTTGGAATGACATCTCTATCTATTATACTGTTGAAAATATTCAAGATTGAAAATTTCCAATACTGCTAATTAGCATAATTTAAATTGCTACAACTTTTATTTTTAATTCATTAGGTGTGCAATGGTCAAGAACCCCCTAGTAGAACTTGGAATGACATCTCTATCTATTATAGTGTTGAAGATATTCAAGATTGAAAATTTCCAATACGCTAATTAGCATAATTTAAATTGCTACAACTTTTGTTTTTAGATTCATTAGATGCGCAGTGGTCAACAACCCCCTAGTAGAAGTTGAAATGACATCTATATCTATCATAGTTTTGAAGATATTCAAGTTTAAAATTTTTAAATGCTACTAATTACCATAATTTAAATTGCTCCAACACTTGTTTTAAATTCATTAGATGCGCAATGGTCAATAACCCCCTAGTAGCACTTGGAATGACATCTTTATCTATAATACTTTATGAAGATATCCAAGATTTAAAATTTCAAATGCCCCTAATTTGCATAATTTTAAATATCTTCATTCCTTTGTATAAAACGGTCAAACTCCTTGTATGGAGGTACAAACATGCCAAGTTTGGAGTTTGTATGTATATTAGTGTTTGAGAGAAGTGTCTGACAAATTTGCTAGTAGGAAGAAAGAAGAAAGAACTAGAAAAGAAGATTTGCTTCAAAGCAAATCTGTCTGTGTGCCTTCCAAAGTTCTAAATATGTCACTTGACCTTTGACCTTTAACCTTTATAGGTTACATGTAAATTGCAAAAATGTACAGTGTCACAAAACCCACAATTTAAGTCCAACATGATTATAATTGGATGGTAATTGACCAAGTTATGGCTAGGTGAAACTTTCAAAGGTCCAGATGACATGGACCTTTGACCTTTGGGGGTCAAATGTAATTTTCAAAATGTGCAGTGGTGCAATAGCTACAATTCGAATCAAACATGATCAAAAGTGGACAAAATTGACCAAGTTATGGCTAGAAGAAAGCCACCATCGAAAGTGGCCTTTGACCTTGAAATAACCTTTGACCTTGAGATGACCTCTACCTGAAGTGAACTGTGACCTTTAAATTGATATTTGACCTAAAATTGGCCTGTGACCTTGACATGACCTTGACATTTGAGATGACCTTTTACTTGCTATGGTCGAACTCCTACACTTGGAACTATATCTACTATAGTATATAAGATATTGAAGATTTAAAACTTTAATTAGCCCTCATTTGCATAATTTTGAAAAGTATGACCTATCATTATAAAAAGACGAGACCTCGAAAATATGCAGTGTTACAATAACTACAATTTGAGCCCAACATGATCAAAATTGGATAAAAATTTACCAAGTTATTGCTAGAAAAAAGCTACCAACAAAAGTGGCCTTTGACCTTGAAATGACCCTTGACCTTGAAATGACCTCAAACTGAAGTGCTCCTTGACTTTCAAAATGAAATTTTGACTCAAAACCAACCTTTGACCTTGACATGACCTTCACATTTGAGATGACCTTTGCCTGGATATGATCGAACTCCAATACACTCGGCACTACATTTACTATAGTATATAAGATATTGAAGATTTAAAACTTTAATTAGCCCTCATTTGCATAATTTTGAAAAGCATATCCTCTCATTATAAAAAGGCCTGACTTCATCCATAGAAGTATAATTGTGCCAAGTTTGGAGTTTCTACGTATAATACTTTTCAAATGAAATGTCGGACAAATTTGCCAGTAAAGAAAGAAAGAAAGAAAGAAAGAAAGAAAGAAAGAAAGAAAGAAAGAAAGAAAGAAAGAAAGAAAGAAAGAAAGAAAGAAAGAAAGAAAGAAAGAAAGAAAGAAAGAATTCCTAGAAAAACAGAATGTCTGTGTGCCAACACAGACATAATGAAAGAAAGAAATAAAGAATTTCAGGAAAAACAAAAAAGTGTGTGTTGACACACACACTTTACTACAAAATTTCCAGAAAAACGAAAAAGTGTGTGTTGACACACACACTTTAATAAAGAACTCGAGCAAAAACAGAAAAGTGTGTGATGACACACACACTTTAATAACGAACTCGAGGAAAAACAGAAAAGTGTTTGTTGACACACACTTTAATAAGAATCAGTGAGATATATATGTATTATTTTGAAATTTCAAGGGTCTTAACTTCCATCTTTAGACTCAGGACAGTCTTTTTTCACACGGCAACATCAAAAATGGCTTATTTGCTGCAATTTTGAAAGTTCTGTATTTTCAAAAGTTTCATTTTTAGAGTCTTGAAATTTCTGTTATGCATGTAACTATAAAAGTTAACAACAACGACAAAATTACACATTTCATTATTTTATTTTCACAAAAATTACAGCTTTTGAAAATCGACACAGACAGAGGCCATCGGCCGAAGTGTCAAAAGAGCCCGTTTTGCCACTTTCACTGCCAGGTATTTCTATCAAAACCCTGTCACCCTATAAGCCATATCATTTTATAAACTGCAATATTGTCAATCTGGAACGCATAATCTAACAGTTTAACACAATAAAATGCAGAATATAATAAACATTTACAAATTTGGTTATAATTATTTATCCTTTGCTAAGAAGCCGCTGATTTTCCGAAGACGACACCAGTTTTTTAATACTTAGAGTATAAGGTAAATCATTAGGGACATGAAAGGGTGTTATGGGTCACTTATATCCTTTTATGCAACATCACAGTGGGTGCAATCCATTTAAAGGGTGTTCAATGCCGAATCTAATATATATTTATAAATCTGGTATGATTATTATAGATTCTCCAAAGATGCCGCGGCTTTTCCGCTGACGACACTGGATTTTCAATATTTTGTATGTTATACTTGAATCTTACGTCAGACGAGATGGCCTTCTGGGGCAATTTTATAATATAATACCAAAAACACAGGTCTGAAGTCCATTTGTGTGATGGTCAAATGAAAAAATAAATCAAAATCCCCCCCCCCCCCCCCAATTCATGAACGCCAATCTTTCTGGACCAATCTACCAATCTGCTAACAACCCCATTTGACATCTTTTCCCGCGGTGGCAAAACATTTATCAACTCTCCTTGGATGCATCTTTTCCACAATTCGATGGTTACCCCAGCTTCCTCACAGACAGCATCCAGAGGTGGTGATTCTGCTTCCTCACATGTAGTCTCCTACAACATGTAAAAGACAAAACCCCATGTCACCTTTCATGCAGCGACTATCTTAATTTTCACAATGACAGATAACAGGGAGAGCTATTCTCACCAGAGATGCCGCCCTACATGTAGAATTTTGCTTTTGAGTTATTTTTCATTCAACAAGTGACTTGTTGGATGATGATTAAAGTATTGACTACACAATACTATTAAAAGAAAAGTATCATATGTGATTATTGATAGACAAGTCAAATTAAAATAAAACAAGAGGGCTGTGTGAACAGCCCATGCTCAGCTGATCTTGACATTCATCACACTTGCAGCTCTGTGAATTTGGGAAAGGATCAAGGTCACCCATGTTCTGAGTAAGTCTGACCACTAAAAAAGAACACTTAACATGTGCAACATCAAGGTTCAATTAGTTCTCAAGTTATAATGAAGAGTAAAATTCATGTATGTTGCACTGTGACCCCAGAAACGAGGTTAAAGTCATTCATGTACTGTCTGAGCAGGACCTTCATACAAAAACATTAACATGTCCAACACCACTGTACTAACTCAAAACAGATCTCAAGTTATAAAAATCAAGTAAACAGTAAATTTCATGTCACTCAGTTGTCCTGTGAATTAGCATTAGAATGCCCATTGACTTACATAGTAATCAATAGGAAAGCTCCATTGACTGATAAAGTACCCGAGTTGAAAATACTTAAAAATCAGGAATCTAAAGCAGTGCCACCTAGTAAACAACTTTGTTCGACCCTTCCACAAGAACATATCCATCACATTTCACCTTAATCTGAGTGACGGTTCTCAGAACAAGTGAAAAATAGCAAAACCATATAAAAAATTCATGAAAAAAAAGCAGCGCCACCTGGTGAACAAATTGGGAACTATGTGTCCCTGGGAGTGTCTATGTACGATATGAAAACAGTTGGGTGAGCAGTTTCAGAGGTGAAGAGGTTTTAAGGTTTGCCCCCAAAAAGAACAAAAAAATTCATGAAAATTCCAAAAATCAATAGAGCGTGACCATTTGAACAAACTTGGTAGAGATCCACCCAAGGCACATCCCCACCAAGTTTGAAGTAAATCTCGCCAAAATTATTCAAGTTATAACCATTACAAGAAATTTCCATGTTAAACTTTCCTATTAAAACTTTTGCAAAGATTTTTGAAAAAAAATCATAAAAAAAATCCAAAATTCATTGGAACATGACCACTTGGACAAACCTGGTAGACATCCACCCAAGGTACATCCCCACCAAGTTTGAAGTTAATCTGGATGACGGTTTTGGAGAAGAAGTCGAAAATGTGAATTAGCATTAGAATGCTCATTGACTTCCAAAGTAATCAATAGGAAAGCTGCATTGACGGATAAGTACCCAAAATTGAAAAAAATGCTTAAAAATCATGAATCCTCAGCATTCCCACATAGTGAACAACTTTGTTTGACCCTTCCACAAGGAACATATCCACCATGTTTCAGCTTAATCTGAGTGACGGTTCTGGAGAAGAAGTCGAAAATAGCTATAACACACAAAAATTCATAAAAAAATAGAAAAAATTGCAGCGCCACCTGGTGAACAAATTAAGAACTAGGTATCCCTAGGTGTCTTCCCGTGTGATATCAGAGCAATTGAGTAAGCGCTTTTGGAGAAGAAGATTTTTTAAGATTTGTCAAAAAAAAGAACAAAAAAATTCATTAAAAATCCCAAAATCACTGGAGCATAACTATTTGAACAAACCTGGTAGACACCCACCTAAGGTACATCCCCACCAAGTTTGAAGTTAATCTGGATGACGGTTTTGGAGAAGAAGTCGAAAATGTGAATTAGCATTAGAATGCTCATTGACTTCCATAGTAATCAATAGGAAAGCTGCATTGACCGATAAGTACCCGAATTGAAAAAATCGTTAAAAATCATGAACCCGCAGCATTCCCGCATAGTGAACAACTTTGTTTGACCCTTCTACAAGGAACATATCCACCACATTTCAGCTTAATCTGAGTGACGGTTCTGGAGAAGAAGTCGAAAATAGCTATAACACACAAAAATTCATAAAAAATTAGAAAAAAATTGCAGCGCCACCTGGTGAACAAATTAAGAACTTGGTGTCCCAGGGAGTGTTTCTGTGTGATATCAAAGTAATTGGGTGAGCGGTTTCAGAGAAGAAGATTTTTTAAGATTTGCCAAAAAAAGAACAAAAAATCATTAAAAATCCAAAAATCACTGGACCGTGACCATTTGAACAAACTTGGTAGACACCTACCCAAGGCACATCCCCACCAAGTTTGAAGTGGATCTGGCTGACGGTTTCGGAGAAGAAGTCGAAAATGTGAATTGTTGACGGACGACGGACGGACGGACGACGGACGGACGGACGACGGACGGACGGACGATGGACGACGGACGGAGGACCATAAAATAAGCTCAGCTGACTGACAAGTCAGCTGAGCTAAAAATTTAGTGACCAAATGGAAATTTTTTCTTGACAGAGAACTCATTTCAATCCTTTCAACTGACAAAAGTATATATCTATACTGATTTTAATACTTTCAATGACATTTTATCATATTCTGAGTACATGTATTATAAACCTAAATGTTTATGTGTGTCATGGTGAGGGCAAAAGTACTAACTTTCTTCAGCAAAGATTAATAGTGGAGTGATATTTGTGATAAAATAGCAATGATTTCCCCAAAAGAGTAATGGTTGGCATCTCAGTTATCATAGTCTCCATTTGAGATAACAACATGTTTTAAATGAGTTTGAAATTTATGCTTTTGATCATGCAAAAAGTCTCCAGAGTCCTTTAGGACTCGGGTTGGCCTGTATCAATTTCATCCTTTTCTCACCAGTCCTTAACTTTTCTGGCCAAGTGCATAATACCTCAGCTACTTTTGAAATCCTAAAAGTGAAGAAAATACAGGTACATGCATATAAAGTACTCCTGCACAGAGAAGTTGTTGCTGTGCTCAGCTGCTCACTGTGGACTCTCCTGGGAAAAAATGTTTTGAGTCATGACATTGGCATTGGAACACCTCACTATGTAAACATACAAACATGGATTTCATGTCTGCCATGGAAACATAATTTCTTTCTATGTACTACAATTTTTGTGCAAGTAAAACTATGTATATGTAATGGGCCCTGCTATAAACTTAGCTCACTTCCTTTGTAGAACTGTTGGCACATAATACATGAAGTTCTACACCATTATAACATGATCATTTATTGAACCAAACAAGCCAAAGACATCAAATTTACTGACCAGTGGATATGTGTTAACAAACAGATGTGACACTGACCTAACTAAAATGTAGTTAGATTTGTAAGCAACAATGGCATGCATATAAAAATATTGCATCACTAACACGTGACTGGAGATTATGCTCATAATGTGACCAAGACAATGTGACAAAAGCATTCTTTCTACTATGCAACATTCACAGCAGCATGCATAGATACAAAACTAATTCCTATTCAGAGGATATAAAGTAAATTGATCAATTTCTGTCTTGAGTACCAAATACATAGACAGCCTTACATGCATACATTTTATTCAGTGATACATACATGTATTACCATTGTTGCAAGGTACATGCAGAGTTCACCCCCCCCCCCCCCCCATTAGTACTTTGAATTTGGATACTAAAGAAATTAGCCTGCCCCTAAAATTGTTAAATTGTGTCTCCATCATAGCCCTATGAGAATGTACAAAATTGAAAATTCTGGCCTGAAAATACGCATAGTCCCATAAATCTTTTTTCTGTTCATGTTGTTTTGCTGTGTTTTGTTAATGAAATTTTAGACTTAACTAACTTTGTACTCCTGTAAGTATGCAAGAAGAAACAATTTAACACTTTGAACTTATAAAATGTAATTTACACCCAAAATAGAGGGAAAAATCACATTTGACAAGTTATCATATCATCATTTTCAAAGTTTATGCTTTTGACCTGTTGAATTTTGAAAATCGTTATCAAAGAAAGAAAGCATCCATAGTCCCTTACACTAAAATCCCTGCAACTTAGAACATTGACATGAAAGTCTAATTTATACACACACACACACACACACACACACACACACACACACACACACACGTGTGTGTGTGTGTATAGTTGAATCTTGCAAGTAGGCCTATACCATTCAGTACATTTATTCTGAATCTGAATGTAATTTGACCAATGCATTGCAGCAATAATTTCCTACAGTAATGTGATGCTGTATACAGATATGAATTATACATAGAAACTACTCTTATTCAAATTCTACATGAAAGGAGCTTTCATTTAAGCACCAGCATGCTTGGTCTAAATTTTGTTTGATAAATCATGGTCTCAGTCAACAGCTTGCCTCAGTGCACTTTGCACACAGTGCGTGCAAGGTGTGCCCAAGCAAGCTGTTGATTCAGTTTCAAAATTGGCACTGCAAGAGTTTAAATACATGAAGCCGAAAATAGATGGTTCATATAAGAGGTGAAGTTATTTGGCTTGCGATTACACATGAATGGATGTGAGGGGTTGTCGGGGTTTTTTTCAGGTATAATCTGCAGACTAAAACAATGATCAACTAGGAAAGATGATTTGCTGCATAGCAAATCAGTGTGTGTGTTTTCAAAGCATATTGGTATGGTAATGTACAACTATTCCATAACACAGGAGTAGAAGTTGGAATGGCATCTCTATCTATTATAGCTTTGAAGTTATTCAAGATTTGAAATCTCTAATGGTGCTATTTAGGATCATTAAAATTACAACTTTTATTTTAAATTCATTCGGTGGGCAATGCTCAACAACCCTTAGTTGAAGTTGGAATGACATCTCTATCTATTATAGTGTTGAAGATATTCAAGATTGAAAATTTCTAATACTGCTAATTAGCATAATTTAAATTGCTACAACTTTTGTTTCAGTTTCATTAGATGCACAATGGTCAACAACCCCCTAGTAGGAGTTGAAAAGACATCTCTATCTATACTATTAGTTTTGAAGATATGCAAGTTTAAAAGTTTTTAATGCTGCTTATTGGCATAATTTGAATTGCTACAACTTTTGCTTTTAGATTCATTACATGCGCAATGGTCAATACCCCCCTTGTAGAAGTTAAAATGACGTCTCTATCTATATTAGTTTTGAAGCTATTAACGTTTTTAAATTTCAAATGCCGCTAATTAGCATAATTTAAATTGCTACAACATTTGTTTTAAATTCATTAGATGCGCAATGGTCAATAACCCCCTAGTAGAACTTGGAATGACATCTCTATCTATTATACTTTTGAAGATATCCAAGATTTAAAATTTCAAATGCCCCTTATTTGCATAATTTTAAACATCTTCATTCCTTTGTATAAAACGGTCAAACTCCTTGTATTGAGGTACAATCATGCCAAGTTTGGAGTTTCTATGTACAATAGTGTTCGAGAAAAGTGTCGGACAAATTTGCTGGTAAAGAAAGAAAGAAAGAAAGAAAGAAAGAAAGAAAGAAAGAAAGAAAGAAAGAAAGAAAGAAAGAAAGAAAGAAAGAAAGAAAGAAAGAAAGAATTTCAGGAAAAACAAAAAAGTGTGTGTTGACACACACACTAAAAAAACTTAGGCCTATGAATTAAAAAGACAGCAAAGCCAGAATTTTTTTCCTTCAAATTTTTGTTCAATTTGTACGAATTTAAGAAAATGGGACCACACTAGAAAAGAAAATTTGCTTCAGAGCAAATCTGTCTGTGTGCCTTTAAAAGTTGTAAATATTATCGAAAGTGGCCTTTGACCTTGAGATGACCCCTACCTGATGTGAACCTTCACCTCAAAAATGACATTTTGGCCTAAAACTGACCTTTGACCTTGACATGACCTTGACATTTGAGATGGCCTTTACCTTGCTATGATCAAACTCCTGTACACTCGGAACCACATCTACTATAGTATATCAGATATTGAAGATTTAAAACTTTAATTACCCCTCATTTGCATAATTTTGAAAAGCATGACCTCTCTTTACAAAAGGGCCACACTTTATCTGTAGAAGTATAATTGTGCCAAGTTTGGAGTTTCTACGTGTAATACTTTTTAAATAAAATGTCAGACAAATTTACCTGTAAAGAAAGAAAGAGAGAGAGCAAGAAAGAAAGAATTCGTAGAAAAACAATATGTCTTTGTTGGCACACAGACATACAAAAAGAAAGAAAGAAAGAGAGAAAGACAATAATTTTGATAGTATGTAATAATATATAAACTACCACAGTCTATGTCATCATTCTTTTCCATTTTATTCTCAAGAACCAAGTAGTCTTCTAAGCATTATACAACTTTTAGACGTCAGTCTATTCATATTTGTGCATGCTTTGTTTACATTGAACACTGACCTGGCTGCCTGTGGCAGTGGAGTGTGGTGGTGTGCTTGTACGGTTCCTAACCTGCAACCTCACTGCAATGAAAACTACAGCTTCATGTGGCTTTCAGTTGAATCTGTTATGTCTTACCCTATTAATTATTTATGTGTTGTTCCAATTTTCTAAGTTACACCTTGTCTGTCTTGTGTAAACACGGCAAAAGCAATCACACACGGCATTCTGTGTGCTACTTGAGGGACACACATACAGACAAGCATGCTGCCCGTCGCCTGATATCAAACCCAGGCTCTCTTATCTTGACTAAAAGTATCAATTACCAAAGCCGACCCCAGAATCTTGACTGATACAACCTTCAAAGTCTTTGGTACTTCACATTCCATTACGTTTATGGCTAGATTAAAAAAAAGGGGGCCTGAATGAGCTTGACCTTTGATCTTTAGGCATTGCGTGTAAATTACAAAGATATGCAGTGTTGCAATACCAACAGGTTGGATCCAACTTGGTTAAAATTGGATGGAAATTGACCGAGTTATGGCTAGATGAAAATTTCAAATGTGAAAATGACATTGTCCTTTGACCGTTAGAGGTCACATGTAAATTACAAAAATGTGCAGTGTTACCAACATATTAATCTAAGTTGGATTAATTACCTGTACCTATAATATTTTTGGAGATATTCAAGATTTAAATTTTCAAATGGCCCTAATTTGCATAATTTTCAAAACCGTTGAACCTCTTTACAAAAAGTCCAGGCTTCATGTATGGAAGTATAATCATGCCAAGTTTGGAGTTTTTATGTATAATACTTTTCAAATGAAATGTCGGACAAATTTGCCTGTAAAGAAAGAAAGAAACAAAGAAAGAAAGAAAGAAAGAAAGAAAGAAAGAAAGAAAGAAAGAAAGAAAGAAAGAAAGAAAGAAAAAGAAAGAAAGAAAGAAAGAATTCCTAGAAAAACAGTGTCTGTGTTGGCGCACAGACATAAATATTGGTTCTTACTATGATACTAGTCATTCAATAAGTAAATTTGACTTTTAAAACTGATTTTTTAATCCAAGTGACACACACACAGTTAAGTCTGTTTTTGTTAGAGTGTAGAGATGTTAACATTTGATATGTTATTTAAAAAAAAAAAGAAGAAATATTTATTGGGCCTGAAGACAGTGAAAGACAATATGTGCTTTCAACCGGGATATGTATGAATGGTTGTAATTAGGCCATGCCTGTTTAAGTCTATGCTTCATGTCAGCTGAGTTTTCAAACCTGAGCAGCGAGGGACCAAACACAACACAATATCTTTCTCACATGTTTTTTTAATACTTGAATGTAGTACATTTCTTAACATTGCATGCAATTTTTCTTCAAATCATACATCACATTTAACATGAAGGGAGGTGCAAAGTAAGAAGGGATGCTGACAAGAAAAATATACTTTAACAAGCATGGCCTTGACAGAGAGAGAGAGAGAGAGAGAGAGAGAGAGAGAGAGAGAAGAAGAAGAAGAAGAAGAAGAAGAAGAAGAAGAAGAAGAAGAAGAAGAAGAAGAAGAAGAAGAAGAAGAAGAAGAAGAAGAAGAAGAAGAAGAAGAAGAAGAAGAAGAAGAAGAAGAAGAAGAAGAAGAAGAAGAAACACTTGCCAGCATGAACAAATTCTGTGGAAAATGCTCATAACATGGGTACAAAGAGTAAGCAAGTGCTTGAAAACCTCATTGAAAACAAAAATCACTATTTGTTTTTAAATGAACATGGATGAGTTGTATTTTCCTTCAACCAAACATAATAGTGGATGAAAGTGACCCCACACTGCAGTTCTCACCCCCAGGTCTCCATGTGGGCATTTGCATCGGAGTTTCATCTTTTCAAATATAACAACACAAAACAGTTGATAATTGACTTAACAGACATAGGGATTGTCAAAAGGTTATTTTACTGAATGTCCCCATTGGTACTTCAGCATTTTAAGTTTTCAGACAGGAAACAAGCCTGTTAATGATATTTCCACAAAAATGGTCTGTTAAATCAACTTTCCACTGTAACTCCATGCCATCACCTTCATACACTAGACATTTGCAGTGTACATTCTCTGACTTGATTGAGCAAGCCAAAATATTATCTTAAATTTTGATAACATTAAACTCCTAGCAACCAGCATAAATTGAGCAACAATTAATGCCAGGTGATACCACAGCAAAATAGACACTAATTGCAGACGAATGTTTAATATTTTTTATCTATTCTAAAGAACACTGTTCAAAGTGTTCCATTATTTTTGTATACAAATTTACAGAAAAGAAATTTCTTTACATTTTATTTAATTTGGCATATTCAAAAACAATTTAAGTTATTATTTTGGCAATGCTGGCTGTGTCAGAGTTAACCTACTTTACATGAGGTGTGGACACAGTAGGTTTACAGATTAATTCCTGGTCTATGTGTGTGTGCATGCCCCACAGTGCAATGAGGGAAACCCTCTTATAGTGAACACTGTCCACATTCAGCACTTGCCTGAGATGTCCCCATGCCCAGTCATAATGCAGAATGCTTCAAATGTCCATCTCACCCAAAAAGTGAGATAACACACACATGCAACAAAGACCCCTATTGTGTGCAAAACTCATTTCTTTATGTCTTATGACATAATCATAAATCTATAAATAACATTACGTATTCCATGTTCATGACAAGAGGTTACTATCGAGAAAAAAAAAGACTTGGTTTTCATCAACATGCATGGGATAACCTTTATTCATTGTGCACTATGATGAAAAACAAGAAGTGTCATACAATATTACCTGCTATACAGACCCATATTTCATAAAAGACCACAAAATGTTTTTGAGACCAGAGTTTCAAGGCACTGGCATCTTTTTTTCTCTGTTAATTATAAAGAAAAAGACTAACTGTTAAATAAGAACAATTTTGTCTTCTGGCAGTAGGGGTGGTCTCAAATAGCAGGTACCACTGTATTTTCAATTACAGGTATGTACTTAACACTACAGCATCCCTTGATCAAAAGGAAAAACTGCAGTCATTAAATAATGTCTCAGGACTTTTTTTGAAGTTGTATTATATAACAAAGTGTACTTTGCATTTTAATATTTTACTTAAGATAATATTAAACTTTGGTACTACAAAGCATATTTATTTGTCTTCAAGCACTACACTCTTTGGATTTTTTAAAGCATCATCATAATCTTCAAGTGTTTGATATATGTAAATTGTTTCATGCATCATCCCATCACCAAAGGCAAAGCAAAGCTAACTAACCTATTGCAAACCACACCCTTCCACCTAATCCTTCACCAAATATTACTATTCAACTACAGACTACAAGTCTACAGTAGTTATGACATAATTAAAAAAAAAATACCTAGCAGTAGGATTTAAGATAGGCTCTTCCATAACTGACTGAAAATAAAATATGCTTGTTTCAATAACTTTTACAACAAAAATAATCAGTGGTGAAAATCATAATAACTAGAAAGGAAGATTTGCTTCAAAGCAAATCTGTCTGTGTGCCTTCCAAAGTTGTAAATATTAAATGGTATTAAATTTTGTGCTTTGGTACTTCACATTCCATTAAGCTTATGGCAGGATGAAAATTTCAAAGGTCCAAATGACCTTGATCTTTGACCTTTAACCTTTATAGGTTACATGTAAATTGCAAAACTGTACAGTGTTTAAAAAAACCCACAATTTAAGTCCAACTTGATTAGAATTGGATGGACATTGGTCAAGTTATGGCAAGGTGAAACTTTCAAAGGTCCAGATGATGTTGACCTTTGACCTTTGGGGGTCAAGTGTAATTTTCAAAATGTGCAGTGTTGCAATAGCTACAATTTGAGCCAAACGTGATCAAAAGTGGACAAAATTGACCAAGTTATTAGACCTCTACCTGAAGTGAACTTTGACCTTTAAATTGATATTTGACCTAAAACTGGCCTGTGACCTTGACATGACCTTTAACCTTGACATGACCTTGACATTTGAGATTACCTTTTACTTGCTATGATCGAACTCCTATACACTTGGAACTATATCTACTATAGTATATAAGATATTGAAGATTTAAAACTTTAATTAGCCCTCATTTGCATAATTTTGAAAAGTATGACCTATCATTATAAAAAGACGAGACTTCAAAAATATGCAGTGTTACAATAGCTACAATTTGAACCCAACATGATCAAAATTGGATAAAAATTTACCAAGTTATGGCTATAAGAAAGCTACCATCAAAAGTGGCCTTTGACCTTGAAATGACCCTTGAACTTGAAATGACCTCTACCTGAAGTGTCCTTGACCTTCAAAATGACACTTTGGCTTTAAAATGACATTTTCACCCAAAACCGACCTTTGACCTTGACATTTGAGAAGACCTGTGCCTGGATATGATCGAACTCCAATACACTCGGCACTACATCTACTATAGT
Source organism: Hermodice carunculata (assembly GCA_964020975.1). Taxonomy (NCBI): domain Eukaryota; kingdom Metazoa; phylum Annelida; class Polychaeta; order Eunicida; family Amphinomidae; genus Hermodice; species Hermodice carunculata. The sequence continues at coordinate 23,881 of CAXHWN010001358.1, forward strand.
ATATAAGATATTGAAGATTTAAAATTTTAATCAGCCCTCATTTGCATAATTTTGAAAAGCATGACCTCTCATTATAAAAAGTCCTGACTTCATCCATAGAAGTATAATTGTGCCAAGTTTGGAGTTTCTACGTATAATACTTTTCAAATGAAATGTCGGACAAATTTGCCGGTAAAGAAAGAAAGAAAAAAAAGAACAAAACTAAAAAAGATAATTTGCTGCAAAGCAAATCAGTGTGTGTGTCTTCAAAGCATATTGGTGTGGCAATGTACAACTATTCCATAACACAGGAGTACTAATTGGAATAGCATCTATATCTATTATAGCTTTGAAGTTATTCAAGATTTACAATTTCTTATGGTGCTATTTAGCATAATTTAAATTGCTACAACTTTTAGTTTTAATTCATAAGCTGCGCAATGGTCAACAACCCCCTAGCAGAAGTTGGTCACATGTAGATTGCGCAGTGTTACAATACCCAAAATTTAAACACAACATGAACCAAATCGGATGAAAATTGACCAAGTTATGGCAAGATGAAACTTTGAAAGGACCAAATGACCTTGACCTTTGCATTTTCGAGGGAAATCTTCTTATAAACATGTGCAGTGTGTTGCAATACCTACAGTTTGAGTCCAACTTGATTAGAATTGGATGGAAATTGGCCAAGTTTTGACTGGATGAAACTTTCAAAGGTCAAAATGACCTTGACCTTTGACCTTTAGAGGTCACATGTAAAATTCAAAATGTGTAGTGTTACCATAGCTACCCTTTGAGCCCAACAAGATCAAAATTGGATAAAAATTGACCAAGTTAGGACTAGAAGAATGTTACCACGGAAAGTGGCCTTTGACCTTGAAATGACCTTTCACCTTGAGGTGACCTCTATCTGAAGTGAACCTTGACCTCAAAAATGACATTTTGGCTTAAAATTGAACTTTGACCTTGACATGACCTTTGACCTTGACATGACCTTGACATTTGAGATGACCTTTACCTTGCTATGATCAAACTCCTATACACTCGGAACCACATCTACTATAGTATATAAGATATTGAAGATTTAAAATTTTAATCAGCCCTCATTTGCATAATTTTGAAAAGCATGACCTCTCATTATAAAAAGGCCAGACTTTATCTATAGAAGTATAATTGTGCCAAGTTTGGAGTTTCTACGTGTAATACTTTTCAAGTGAAATGTCGGACAAATATGCCTGTAAAGAAAGAAAGAAAGAAAGAAAGAAAGAAAGAAAGAAAGAAAGAAAGAAAGAAAGAAAGAAAGAAAGAAAGAAAGAAAGAAAGAATTCCTAGGAAAACAGAAAAGTGTGTGTCGACACACACATTTTAATAATAATTCGGAATTCGAAACTACACGTTTCTAGCTTTGTAATGATATGCTATTTATAACGAAAGAGTCAACCTTGGCCCTGCGAAACGTCTTTGAAGATGCTATGGATTTTGTTGCCGCGATGCAAAAAGGCATCTGGCTGCCGGCACACTTTGTATTTTACCCTGTTTTTGACGCAGGGTGGGGTAACAACGCTGGTGCAAGTCATGCAGTGAGGTACATCACCGGAAAAAGCATTTTATTCTCTTTAAAATGAACACAAACTCATAAGATTTCATAAAAGCTTATTACAATAAAATTGGCACTCATTCATGCATGTCATGGTCATTCATGCATATTATAATTAACATGTTGCAACATAGAGTAGACGGTACTCTGCCGGGCCCTAATTTCAGTTCTCCTATTTTTTTTATGGATGCCCGCTCCCATAAAGGAACTTGGGAGTCACATGCACCCGTAAACAATATGTTACTTGCATATTTGTGTACACACCTTGTCACTGGACAAAGGAGGTGTGTCTATAAATAGCCTGAGCAAACACCAAGCTCATCCAAGACGTTGAGCCTATTTCTTGGTTAGCAACGTGTATTGTTGTCAACGTACGGTATTATCACGTAACAAACGAACATTACGTTACATGATTAACGGTACCACGCTGCAGCCGTTGAAATTTTCAGTTCCTGATGAGCCACACTACTGGCGAAACCAGTCGAACGAAAGTGAAGCCATACCTTGCTCGTATCTTCAATTTATTTTTTTTGTCAGACATATATCCTCGGTGCTTCCGGTTCCGGTTTAGTTAAGAAGCGAAGAAATGGAGCTCTAGATGAAAATTAGTGGTAAAGTGCATCAAAATACGTGGATGAACCTAAGTGTGGATTATTGTGTGCAGTAATTGGTCCTGATGTGTCACCGGGTATAAACAACGGACTATCTGTGGCAGACAGCACTGAACTTTGTACTTCAAGTTGGGATGCTACCACCCTAGGCTAATCCCCCTACACAACCGGGCCCAACAACGGCGGGACGCTGAAATCGCGGGAAAAAATTGTATGCCGTGGTATGTGGCAATGTGACTGGAATTTTTGATGAGTGGGACAAGTGTAAGGACTCAATCAACACAGATACCCAAATGCAAAGCATCACTCGTTTCCCAACCCCTGTCTGGCGTAGTAAGTTACGTGAATAGCAATGGATTCCCTCATGATGCTCTACGTATACATCAGAAAGATATGAAAGCACCAAATGCATTGCGCACCTTTTCATCATCAGACTCTTGTGAAAGCCCAGGAACTGAGATGCCACCTGAAGTAACCAACAAAAACCCTACAGTTACCGAAGATGCTCCAGTGGTATACATTGATGGTGCTTGTACCAATAATGGAGAAAAGGAGGCTGAAGCAGGTGCAGGGATCTATTGGGGAGATGGGCATCCTCTCAACTCAGCTGTGCCTCTCCCACTCAGTGATCATACACCAACCAACAACCGGGCTGAGCTGTATGCAGCTATTCTTGCCACAATATATTAATCAATAGCAAGCAAGGACACAAAATATCACACAAATCATTATCAGAAGTGACAGTGAGTATGTTGTACGTGGTATAACAACCGATGTTCACCTCTGGATCCAGGCTAATGAACTTAATAGCAAAAAGAATAGTGACCTATGGGTCAGGCTCCTAGAAGCGTGCAAGGGGATAGACACCGAATGGCAGCATGTCAAGGGTCATAGTGGGAACCCAGGAAATACTGCAGCAGATGATTTGGCCAACAGGGGTGCTGCAAAGTATGCCATAACCCACAGCTCTGCGCCATTGGTACAGCCAATCACTAGCCCGGATGATTGTCCCCCTGCTTCTACAACCAACCGAGTCCTACTGAGAGCAGTTGACTGTATTTCTTCAACCGATAGTCACCCCGAGGATACTGTGTCAAAGTCATCACCCCCAGAGGATACTGAGTAGACGTCATCACCACAGATATGTAAGACTGGTAATACAGGAACAAACAGTACCCCTTCACTATCAAAAAAGATACAAGATGCTACAAAGGTTCAAGACACACTGCCATCACCAATGTCAAGTTGCATCCTCTGTCATGAGCCAGACAGGGAAACAATGATTAGGTGTGACAAATGCAAGGCCTGGCTGCATTATGCATGCACAGAACTCCCAGTCTATCAGTTGTACTTGTTCTGCAGCACTGGACGCAAATATGTATGTGTTGGCTGTGCAGTGCCCCCCCCCCCCCCCCCCGAGTTTAAAGCCACGCTGGAAAAGGAAATGACAACCATGGTCCTGTGTTCCACTGACACAATAAGTACACAAACTATTGCTATGCTGTAGAAAAGTAGTGAAACCCAGACACGAAGCGTCGAGTACATAGACATGCCCATGCAGACACAAAGTGTTGAGAGCACGAATGTACTCACACAAACTGAGCTGGACCATGAACCCAGCAACCATACCCTGAATCAAATCTTACAAACAATGCAGACACAGTTATCACATCTGAGTGATTTTCAAGCTGCGTACAGAGACTTAGAGACGAAAATGATGTCAAAACTGATGCTAGGCAACCAAGAAAAAGCTGAGCTAGAGACAACTTGTAGAAAAGGACCTTGCAGTGTTGCGCAAAGAATGCAACGAATTAAACAGACAACTAAAAACACGTAATTCAGAAATACAGACCCTTGAAAATGAAGTGAGCACATTGCAAAGCACAATTAGTGAACTGCGCCTTCACCAAAAGGACGTCATTTCAGAAACTTGCAAACAGTGCGATACGGCAAAAGTCACTATTGTGCAGCTTGAAGACAAAATAAAGAAAAAGCAAATGGCAAACAATGAACTTGAGTCTAGCTTAAGACTAGCTAACAAAGAACTTGAGTCTAACCTAAGGCTGGCGAACGCCGAGCATGACAAATTAAATGTGTTGCTTGTCAGCCTGGAAAAGGAACTCAAAGCTAAAACAGCCAATACAGAGACACTAGAAACGAAACTCAATAAAGCACATGCACTCACCAGCTCAATGAGCGATGAAATTATGACCTTGAAATGCCACTCACAGGCTGCTGACAACAACAGTGGTGAACCATTTTCGCCTGTCAAACGCCCCATAAAACCAGCACAGGACAATCGCATGGGGCCAATCATCACATGCCAAAACAGATTTACAAGTCTACAGGTAGATGAAGAAGACGCCCCCCAACAACCGCCTGAAATTGACCTGACAGCTCAGCATCCGAACACAGGAGGCCACAGTGCCAAACCCAGCTCAACCTATGCGAATGTAGACAGTCAACCGAAACTTCCCTCTGTCACAAACATCAGATCTGACAGCGACTCGAGTCAATGATAGTAACATAAATTCAACCTACAGTACCAATGTACTAATCATCGGCAACTCACAAGTACGAGAACTTATTGCAAAGAAACTGTACATACACAAAAAGTGCCAAATTGTGACACTAGACAACAAAAGTATCAAAGGGGCATATGATTATATCATGAACTGTAACATTCGTCCCAAAACTCTGGTACTTTTGGTGACAGATAATAGCCTGGTCAATTACACAGCAGAGTCATGTCTCAAGCAGATGGAGGATGTAGTGCAGCTAGCAAAACGGAAGTTTGGAGATATACCCATACTGATATCGCATGCGCTGCCCCATCAACTGGAAACAAAGGGACAAACAGAGGCCTATAACAAGTATGAAAACTAGGCAAGACCAGTGACTGAAAACGTCCTGTCTGTGAGAGTCCTGACCGGTTTCGTTTGTACTCCAAACTCATCAGGGGATAACTGACAACACTGCGCTGTTACGTTGCTTATACAGCAAACGGTAACATTGCTGCGGATCTGTAGACAACGTCATGTTAAGTGATGCCAAGGCGTCAAAAAGATCCACCGGTCTAACTGCCTGGACTGGCATGTTAGTAAGACATGCAAAACATTGTCACGTCACTATAGATCTCGCGAACCCTGCACGGGTGACATATGGTTGACACCCCAGTGTCAGCCCAGAAAAGGTCAACATCTGAAGCTCAAGCTGTCAGATTAGAGACTGATTATCCATAATCATTATATCCCTATGGTATTGTACAATAGCCTGGAATATTATTTAGAATTCCTTTACAGTGTTGACAGGAGTCATATGTGGTAGATAGGTGTAGAACTAAAAATTTGGAATAAGACTAGGCGAGAGTGCCTATCTACCCATGACATTGAGGCTAAACCGTTCAGTGGAGCATAACTGATGGATCCAGTGACTCTCCCTCTCTAAATGGAGAGCTTCTGTTCTCGAAAGCTTTGGTGGGATGCGAATGTGTTCCAGTATTTGGATCTTAATACTGATGACACTGTGACCAGGTAGGCAGAAGTGTCTGCTTAGTGGTTGGGTTACATCCTTGTTATTGATGTAATAAAAGTGCTCTCGTAACCTGTCCATCAGGGGACGTTTGGTTTGTCCCACATACTGTTTGTTGCAATGCAAGCATGTTAAAAGATAGATCAGGTTATTGTGTTTACAAGTGCCCCCTCTAGGTGTAGCGTATGTACGACCTGTGGTTATGTTCGTGACTCTCCCAGACACATCTAGTTTGGGAAAGTAATGACATGTTTGAGTGTTGCACAGATTCTGTTCTGTGACTCCTGAGATGGATGCCACTTGTCTGACTCTGGGGTGCCTTAACCTGGAACGTGTCAGGAGATCCTTGAGATTTTTTGTTCTCTTGTAACCTAGGATGACCTCTTTGTCACCCAGGTGTTGGGCATTTCTAGAGGCTTGTATTGTTGCCCAATTACGCTGTATTATGGTTTTCAATGGTTGAAGAGCAGGGTTGTACTCTGTGAGCAGGAACAGTCTGTCCTGAGATTGAGTGTTCTCAGTAACTGTCGGAGGCGTGAGAAGTGTTCCTCTGCCCACTTCTCTCACTTTGTTGAGGGCAGTATGAAGACTGTGGGTTGGATAACCCCTTAGTTCATAGTATCTCAAGATTTGGAGAGCATTTGTCTCAAGTCTTCCTCCCTGTGACAGATTCTCCTGACCCTAAGTAACTAACTGTAGGGACCACTGGTTTTGCAGTGATTCGCTTGGGCTGAGTCATAATGCAAATATGTGTGGGTGTCAGTGGGTTTGGTATACAAGGTTGTGTACACCTTGTTCTCACTGTTCAGCCTGACTATTGTGTCCAAGAAATTGAACTCAGTTGATGATACTTCAGCTGAGAACTTTATCTTGGGATGACACGTGTTCAAATGTGTGATAAATTGGTTGAGTTCCACTTCGCCATATGTCCATATGGCAAATATATCATCAATGAAATGCAACCAGGCCAGTGGTTGCAGTGGGAAAGCCAATAATTTGTTGGTTTCCAGGTCAGCCATGAATAAATTGGCTAGGGAGGGAGCCACTTTTGTTCCCATCACTGTGCCATTGATCTGTAAATAATGCTCACCACTGAACTCAAAATTATTGCAAGTTAGTACTATGCATAGTAACTTTATGAGTTCAGACACTTCCAGCTTGCTCTGGGGTTCCCTGTTATGTAACAGGGCCCGCGCTACACTGTGCAGGCCCTGTTCAATTGGGATGTTGGTGTATAAAGATGTTACATCTAAGGTGACCAGAAGTGTATTGTCTGGTAGTGGTGGTAAAAATTCAATTTTGTTCACAAAATCTGTTGTATCCTTGATGTAACTTTTTATCTTCGGTACAAGGGGTCTCAAGAAAAAATCCACAAAACCAGAGAATCTTTCTGTGGGGCACTCAGGGTTGGGCGCCCTGGTGGGGGGAGAATGCCCTTGTGTATTTTAGGGAGAGTATAGACACAAGGTACCCTTGGTTCCTTAATGTAAAGAAAATCAGCTGTTTCTTTTGTAATGGATTTGCAATCCACTAAGTCAAGCAAAGCAAGCCTTACTTTCTCATTGTGAGTGGAGGTAAGATTTACTTCCACTTTTCGATAGTGATCACTGTTAAGACAGTTGCTTCAAAGCCTCACTCCTGTAGTCAGTCGAGTTCTTAATGACCACTGCTGAGTCTTTGTCTGCTTTCTTGATCACTATATCGGTTATCCATTGACTGTTTTAACCCTCGGCGCTCTTCCTTTGACAGGTTATCCACCCTTGGTATGCATGGATGGTGTTTTGCAAGTTCAAACTTAACTGTTCTGCAAAAAGACTACAAATTGGGGTCTGCTAATTGCATCTCACAAGGTGTGAAGGTGCTGGGCAACTTAAATTCCTTATGTTCAAAGGGTTTTGTCGCATTTAAATTAGTTAAGTTAGTTTCACTAGATTGCTGATCATTGATCCCTTCAGGGAGGGGAGCCTGCCCTGTTGTATCAACAAGCCTTTTGTTGTCAAAAAAAGCTCTAAGTTTCATTTGCCTAAAGAATCTTTCAGTATCTTGGAAAATTTTTCCCACGTCTGGTTCTCTAGGAGTGGGCTAAAGGATAACCCTTTACTTAATAAATCCCTTTGTGCACTAGAGAGACTATAATCTGAAAGATTCAAAACCATGTCTTCAGGGATGAGTAGATTACTGCGCTCTCCTGTGTTATTTGAGTTGTTCACACAAACTGGATGTATAAATTCTACTTCACTACTGTGATAGTTTGAATTAAAGTTGGAATAACTTACCTGTGGAAAATCCACTAAGTAAGGGTGCCCTGTCCTTGGCAGGTCTGGGGTAATCTCCAGGGAAATTGTCTCTGGTGATAATGGTTGGGCTCCTGAAGAGGAGGCTTGAATGTATCCAACTAAATGTTCAAAATGACAAAACTTGCTGTCCAATTGTTACGTGGGTAAAACGTCCCATGAATCCAAAATCAAACTTGAACTTAAAACACTAACAGAACAAGCAGAGTTCTGCTTCTTTAATGCCTTCTCCCGTATTGTTGGGATCTCCTGGTCTGGTTTCCCTTGTTCCTGTTCTCCTGACCATGACTCGTCAGTGAATTTAGAAGGTTTGTCAACGCTTCTGTCTGGCTGGTGGTGAGCGATAATGTGTTGTTGTTTTGACGTGCCGGTTGTGTTTGACGTCTCCGTGAGAACGGTCCATTTTTGGGTCATGGAGACCTGCTCCTTGGACATTGGTACATGCGTTGGGCAGGAACCTGTGCTTGGTCCCGTCTCTGAGAGGAGCGATCTCTCTGTGATCTTCCTGGCTGCGGTTGCGGTGGTATCTCATTGATCGGTCCGTTTCGGCACCTGTCCTGTGCTGCAGGAGCCCGGGTCCGCTGGGGAGAGGACTCGCTCCATTGCGGCCCTTTCTGGAGAAAAAGATAATCCGTGTCCACGGTGTCGAACTTAAGTCTTGTTCTCCAGTAGGCTGGAAATTTTCTTTTCCTGCTTCTGAATGATTTCACTTTTGTCCTTGCCGACTAGATTCCCTAGTAAGCTTTTAGCCCTGTTGAAACTTGCATAGTCTGCCCCATAGTAGTATTTTAAGTTAGATAGCTCATTGTTTGCCAGCGTATCTAGTTCTTCCACTTGTCTCTGTTGAATGTCACGAAGGAGCGTGAGCTGTTTCATTTCAGCCTGGAAAGCACTGTCCTTCCATTCGACAAGGGACCTCCTGGACGGGAAGATTCCTTGTGGTATCCTGTAAAACAGTTCATCTGGAACTATCCGACTTTCAACGCAGCGTGGGAAAAAGGTAACTCGCAGTTGTGCCTTTGCGAGTCTCCCGAGTGCACGTCTGGCACTCTTAAAGTTAGGTAAAGCCTTAGGAGGGATGATGTTTATGACTCGTTGTTCATTTGAATCATCATTGTTGTTGTCAGTGGGCTCTAAAGTCACTCTTTGGGGCCTGTTCAGGTCGGAATCAGTCCGAGCCGAAGTGTCTGTGTTTTGAGCAACAGCTGATGATGATCGAGTAGATTCGCCTGTCATGTGACGTGGCCATTTGGAGCGAGGCTGACCTGTGGGATTCCCGGAGAAAGTCCCCTCAGAGGTCACCGTGACTGCGACACCAGCAAAGTTACTTGCTTCACTTTGCACCGTGACGGTAGGATAGGTAACCATAGTTGTGGTTGGATTAGTTATCAAATGTTCAGATTGTTCTGCCCATGACAACGAATTCCTCAGGGGGCCGAGAGGAGTTACGAGTCTGCTGGGTTGCACTGAACGTAGCACCGTAGACTCTATAACAACAAAGCCAAGAAATTCAACACTCAGGTACATAAACTTGATGTCACCTCCTGTGCCATTCCCTACTTTGCGTACAGTGGACCAAGAGAACTTCAAGCCTGAAGGAGTACACCTGACCCAACATGGCCGTGTTAAACTAGTGCAATGCCTTAAAACCTTACTCAACCCTATCCTGGGCCTGAACGATTATAACTCGTATGACTTCAGGCCACAAGCGAGAGCAGATTCCAGCAACACCAGCACTAAAAACCAATCGAATGCCGGGAAAACAGGTTGAAAGGGTGTCCTCCGAGCCCAAACTCAAGTCCCCCCCCCCACACACACACACGTGGTGACTCTAACCATGGAACTGACGCTTTCGGTGTATTGAGGCAAATAGAGGACCTGCTCAGACATTGCCGTCAGGGCTCATAATGCAACCTAATCGGTGCTAATATGTGCAACAAAGCATTAAACTGTGCTACTCATAGGTCTTTAAGTGCCCAGGTCACAATTTCACACCAGAAAAAACTGGATATGACTTTGAATTACCATGCTCCTTCTAAATAGGTGCACAGTACACTAAGAAATCGTAAAAGCCATACAAATGTTCTCATTAACTTTTCACTTGCTTCTTGGCCAATGTGAAGAAAACATATTTTAGGAATAGCATGCACTGCATAGGTGTATGTATCTGGTTAACACTCACCTTTGGCTGGACAAGATTGTATGTCAAGTACTGTGCTACTATTGGAATGAACAGGGTACATATATACTTCCATCTCATTGACTGGGCTGGGTGCTATATACAAAACTTACATGTACAGTTTCAAGTAGCTATAGTATAAGATAATTATTTATTACCATAACCATTGGTACTACAATTACGAAGGCTCTATTGAGCCCCTCAAATATGACTCCACGTAACTATTCAATTTAATTTATTTCATTTTCTTTCAATGCACTTTCCACTACTATTGACATTAATATGAATACCCACAATAAAATCCAAATCGCCTATATGAACATTGATGGGCTATTTAAACGTGTTGATGGAAACATTGGTGGGCTATTTAAACGTGTTGATGGACAACGAATATGCAAGACAGATGACGAGGATTTCCAAAGTCAGCTCTCTCATTATGATCTAATATTTTTTGTGGACCACATTTAACAAAACACTAGAATGAGGAGTCCAAATAGTACCCATTACTATGGTGGAATTGCCGTATATGTTAAATCAAATATACACAAGGGTGTGAGACTACAACCAATTACAAGCTCAGGAATCATGTGGGTCAAACTGATGAAAAAGTATTTCCACTTAGATAAAGACCTGTTTATTGCAGCAGCATATGCAAGTCCTGCTTCCTCTCCTTACTCATCAAAATGTGATGACATATTTGAAATTCTAGAAGGAGATATAGCTAACTTCTCACGTGAAGGAAGCCGCTTTGTTCGTGGCGACTTCAATGGTCGAACTGGCTTAACCCCTGATTTTTGTTCTGATGAGAACCCACATGTGACTGAGCTTCTAAATGGTTTTTACACTGAAGATGTTGCCATGGACTGTAAAAATATGGATCCACATACACCTGACAACCACGGCAACAGACTTGTCATTGTGTAAAACCACTGGTGCCAGGATTTTAAATGGCAGGACATTTGGGGACTATTTTGGACATTGCACTTGTTTCAGTCATAATGGTAACCTTAGCTTAATTGACTATTTACTATCCACTGTGGACCTAATGCACCATGTCGATGGCATGTATGTACATGACCCGAATGATCTTTCAATCCACTGTTTAATTTCGTGCGTGTTAAGCACTGGTCAGTTCCTAAGAGCCTCGGGTGAAACCCTGAACCCATTGCCAGTCAAATACAAATGGGATCATGATGCTGGTGTAAGATATGAATCAACAATTTCCAAACCAGATTCCATGGTATATGTGCAGCAATTGCTGAACCATGACATTTGTCCAGACTCCCTAAATGAGACACTAGATCAATTTACTAACTTTATAACTACCACAGCTGACAAAGCTGGCATACTAAACACAAAGTCTACAAGACCCCATAGAGTAAACTTCAAAGCAAAACAGAACAGAAAACACAGATATCGTAAAAATTGGTTTGATACAGAATGCAGGAACCTGCGGAAGGAATTAAAGCAGACAGGATCTATCCTGCACAACAAACCTTTCGACAAAACATTGTTGAAGGAATTCAGATGCTTGTGTAAGAGATACAAGTGTCTTCTCAACAAGAAAAAGAAACTATACAGACAACAGATCATGAACCAATTAGAGCAACTCCATGAAAAAGATACGCAAAAAATTTGGAATTCATTTGACAAACTCAGGAACTTTAATAAACAAAGCTGCTCTGAGAATATTTCCAATACTGAGTGGGTAAATTATTTTACTAAGTTGGTAAGCAATGCCTGTCAACTTGATAATGAATTTGAAAGGCACATGGATGAATACATCAATGCTCACCGGCAAGTAATTTTTAATCAACTAAATTTTCAAATAACTGACACTGAAATTTACACTGCAATCACCAAGTTGAAAAATAGAAAGGAGAGTGGATTCGATGGAATTCTAAATGAAATGATTAAAGCAGGAAAACTTTCCCTTGTACCAGCCCTAAACAAGATCTTTAATTTCATCCTCCTTTCTAGTACCTTACCTGACAAATGGCGAATTAATATCCTCTCTCCAGTACACAAAAAAGGAGATGTCAATAAATCAGAAAACTATAGAGGAGTATCTGTAAATAGTAACCTATTCTGTCCTATCCTAAATACCAGACTGAACCAGTTTGCTGAAGATCACAATCTGATCCCTATCAACCAGATAGGTTTCAGAAAGAAATCGAGGACAGCGGATCACATATTAACACTGAAGTGTATCATTGACAAGTATGTCAAGAAGACTTCTAAACTTAAATTGTATTGTTGCTTTGTGGACTTTAAAGCGGCATTTGACTCGGTCCCCCGTAAAGGCTTAATTTATAAATTATTAAAACTAGGAATTGGTGGAAACTTCTTCAATATAATCTGTAACATATATTCCTCAGTTTTATACACGGTTAAAGGTAAAGCTGGCTGTAGTGACATTTTCCCATCATCAGTGGGGGTTAAACAGGGTTACATGTGTCTTAAGCCCAACACTATTCAATATCTTCTTACATGATTTGCCAGCAATCTTTGATGCAACATGTACCCAGTGACCCTACATGACATAAAAATCAATTGCCTGCTGTATGCGGATGATCTTGTGTTACTATCTGAGTCCCCCTCCGGTCTCCAAAATGCTTTAAATTCTCTACCTAACTATTGTGAAAAATGGGGGCTAACAGTTAATTTGAGTGATACTAAAATTATGATATTTAACAAAAGTGGTCACCTAATTAAGAAACATATATTTACACTCAACAACTCTGAAGTAGACGTTGTATCAAGCTACTGCTACCTTGGGATTGTCTTCTCAGTGTCAGGCAACTACAAATCAGCTACAGAAATATTAGCAGACCAGGCCCAAAAAGCTATCTTCAAATTGAAACAACTTAACCTCCGTGATAATGTTGTCCTTGCACTCAGTAATTCCAATGCCTCATTTACATTATATTAAGCTATGGCAGTGAGGTCTGGAGCCTATTCTTTTCTAGGGGGATTAACTCAACTAACTTAATAACTCTACATGAATGGCTCCCTAGGGAAAAAGTCACACTAAAATTCTGTAAATATCTTTTAGGGGTAAATAGGAAAGCATGCAATGTAGCTGTAAGAGGAGAATTTTGACAATTCCCTATACTTACAGACCTCTTCCCCCATGCTGTCAAGTATTGGCTACATCTGAATGCCATCGACCCATCTAAACTTGTATATAAAGCATACCAAGAATGCCAAAACTTTTCTGCATCAAACTGGGACTATTTTATAACTAACCTTTGGCATACATTTAACCTAAACTTCCCCAGGAACAGAACTGCAAGGAACCCTCAGCAAACTGTTTGTAAACTTAAGGAAGCCATACATGAAAATTATAGCCGAAACTGGTCTAAACTCATTAACCGTGAAGGTACCTCATCCAGCAACCAGGGTTCTAAACTACGAACATACAAAACTTTCAAACAAGTATTTGCCACTGAAAATTACTTAATACAAACTCCCTGCGATAAACGACGTGAATTTTCAAAATTAAGAATTAGTGCACATACACTTCAAATAGAAATTGAAAGGTATGCAGCCCCAAGAGTACCTCCTGAAAAAAAGACTTTGCAAAATCTGCAACAGTAGGGCAGTAGAAGATGAGAAACATTCTATACGACACATATTAGGGATTCCTTAATATGGTGTCAAGTGAACCTGCGCACGCAGGTGTGTGGGTCGGTGGGATTATGTAAGCGCTTGAGTCACGTGGCCACGCCACACCAAAAGTTTTCCACGGGATTTCTCCCATTGTAAGTGTAGCTGCGGAAGAGAATACAGCGTTTTTGAGAGTGAGAGATTTCTGGCTAACGGTTAACAGTGTTTTATCCTCCGGGGTTTTTAAATTTTTTGGTTTAAGTTTCATGCGGGAAACTTGTAAAGTAAAGACAGGGCAGCTCGATCAGAAAACCAGGATGCCAGGACGTTTTACATGCCGGAACGGCCCAAATTGTACTACAACCACATGCCAATGTTTCCGACCCCGGTCAACATGAGAACAGGATGGACCACCAACCCAAACGCGACTCCAGCATACGTAGAGCAAGTTTTCACTCCAATAACGCAAACCAGAGATGTACCAAAAGTAAGATTGCCTGCCCATCAACAATTACGAGCACATTGAGCCAGTGAGGCACTAAGTGAGACATTTGAACTTTTTGAAATATGGAGGACAGTGACGGGTAGAACTTGATCAGGAAAACTTGAAATTAACGGTAGAATCTGGCCGACATGGGACCGGACGGGGACGAGACAACCCAGACACACGGGGAAGAAGCAGGCAGCAGCAACAATACCATATCCCCCCCCACCCCCACCCCACGACTTTGATCGATGGGCCTCAGATGCAGGTGTCAATGCGAAGACAGTGGACCTGTTAAAAAACCAAGACCTGGACGATCTCACCACGCTGGCCCTCTTACCCCCGTCAGATATTATTGTGGGCCTGCAAGAAGCACAAGTGCGACCCAAACTTATGTTTGGTCAACGGATTTTACTAACACAAGCATTGGAAAAGCTTAGACCAATTTCTCAAGTGCAAACTGTGAAAGATTGTGCAACTACAAGGACTGATACGAGTACCGAAAGCGGGAATGCATGTGATACCCAACAGGGTCATGTGACCAATGATCCGGGCATCGAACAAAATGGCGGCGCCCAGGGAGCCACAGAACCATCACCAGACTTAACCTTACGGCAACTCAGAGCGGACCCATTTGTGGCCGAGGCATTGCGGGATTTAGAAACGTCACAAGGTGTGTTAGCTGGAGACTTACTCGCTGCTCGCTCCACAGTTCCAGGAAATGGCACACAGGGTGACAACATGCGACAATTCCCGGGTATCCCCAGCGGATCCGGGGATGCAACAGGACTTGCATTGGCCACATCAGTGACTCAATTCACGAACTTGGCGTGCCTAAATCCACCTGGGGCTTGAGGTGAGGTTAAATTTTATGACATTGTAGATTTTGTTGAATACACACGATATTGGGACTGAAGAGGAGATAGTCAATGCCAAAGGTATTCGACTATGTGTCAAAACACAACGTAAAATCAGACTGGAATCTGTTAGCCTCTCCCAATGGACAGTGGCCAACACGAGGATTATGCACCGCCTGTTGGTGGAGGGCCAACTCAATGCCCTCACACTAGCTGATTATATGGCCTACACGGTCAAGATATTGCAGTTAACTGAGGTGTACCCCTTGTTTGAAGTGCTACAATATGACAGAGCATACCGATACATGCAGGCGAGGGATGGCTTTAAATGGGGGATGGACCAGTCCCACCTGCTTATGATGTTTTTGTTGAAAGGTAAAGCAGCACAGACCCAGAATAAGCCACACTTCATTCAAAACAACAGTGGTGGTAACCATGGTAACAATGGTGCTGGCCCTGCTAACAATACAACAGCAGGACGAAAAAATCCAAGTTTCCCCCCCCCCCCTCATTTACTGCGGATGGGACTGAGATTTGTTGTAACTTCAATGGTCTGAGAGGATGCAGGTGGGGGTCTGGTTGTCGCTATGACCATGTGTGCAATGTACCAGGGTGTGGCCGGCCACACGCCAGACCAAACCACAATGCCCCACCTCAATGACCCGAAGTGAAGCCACTCTGTAGACCAGACCCAGCCGTCTGGGAACGAGAACTACAAAATGACCCGGACAAGGACTTCATTGTGAATGGGCTTAAGTTAGGGTTTGACATTATCGACCAAGATGCGGTACCTATAGCAGCAGAGTTCAAAAACCACAGATCAGCCATGGACAATAGGGACAAAGTTGAAGCACGCATTTTAGAAGCAGTGCAGTGTGGGAATTATAAAATTGTAAACGACAAACCACATATTGTCAGTGCATTACACTAGGAGCTCAGAAAATGTCTTAATGGAAAGTTTGGGTGCAAATAAGGTCTAACTTCCTCTTACCCAATTCTGGTAAGACACAGTAAGATGATTTTCCCATGCTGCTAGACAAGGAGAAAGTGGTAAGAGGGAGTAAGATGTACTGAAGACAGGACTAGAGGTAATTAAATTTGTTAAGAGGTGGTAAGACATGCTGGTTATGTAACAGTATGTGAGCAGAAAGTCAAATACTTGGCAATATGAAAGTAAGATGCAGCAAGGTGTTCTTGGGGTACTTCACAGAGATTGCTTATCACAAGGAGGCTACTGTGTAGCCTCCTTGCTTATCAACAGGTTTGAACTCTACTAGATGGCTGAGTAGGTCAGTTAAAATGTAATTAGCAAACCCATGTGTATTAATCACACTGCAGATCCAGTTAAGAAAGTGCATTTCATATCAGTATCCATCCTCATCTTATATTCATTTTGCCAAATTCATGAAGTTATATTTTTTTAATGCCTGTGGATGTCAGCAATTGAATTACATGTATGCTCAACTTGATAAATTTTCACATAGGTATATAAAGATACCATAGACAGTTTTGCTTCCTGTTGCATACATTATAAAAAAGATGGACTATCTGTGTTGCATGTAACCTCATAAAGGGATTACAAATTAAGCTCATTTACCCAACACCTTTGTCATGTGAGCTGGGCTAAAACAATGTATATCTACTCAAGCATGTGTATTAGAAGATCAGTAGAGATATAAACACGGACATCTTGGCGGTAGCTCAATTTTTGCAGAAGTTACTGCATCCGCAAGGGTAACAGACAGACTGACAGACATTGCGATGACAATATATATGTGTTTATGTATGTATGTATGTATATATATGTATATATATATATATATATATATATATATATATATATATATATATATATATATATATATATATATATATTTAGGCTTTTTGCATCCCTATGTAAATATGGGTCCATCACAGTTGATACATTGAATTTTTCTTTCTTTCTTTCTTTCTTTCTTGCTTTCTTTCTTTCTTCTTTCTCTTTTCTATCTTCCTTCCTTCTTTCTTGTTACTGTTGATAGTTGGTGTAAATCATTTAATTATATGTACAATGGTTTTAGCCATGCAAAAGAAAATTAGTTTTCTTCCTCCATGTTTTTAACCCTAGCTAAGATCAGGATTACAGAGATATTACTGGTCTCAGTTTTAACTACTGAATACACATTCAGGGCTTCTATTGCTCAGATTCCATGCTGCATTTACCCCCATGGTGCTGGGCAACCATTTTTCATTCATAATAAATTAGCTTAATTGTACCTGTCCCATAGGCAGCCTTCTATCCATGCATGCTCTAGGTGTATGATTTGGAAACTTTGGGTCTTGTATCAAATGGGGGAGGGGGGAGGACTCCCAACAACTGTGTAATGAGGTTCTAAATAAAATACAGAGAATCTCTTTCTGTTCATGCATGAACAGAGCTGCTGCAAGTTGCTATATGTACCAGGCAGGCTTTACAGGTCAGTGCACCATGGCTGAGACTACATGGTGTCCCAGCTGCTCTGTTTTTGGCAGAGGCTATGAGTCTGTTGGGCTTATCAATCCCAAGGGGGGCACAGGCACTGGACTTCTGGGCAGACTACATTCAGTGCTGAGTTGGCTAGACCCATAAAAGTATGGTCTTCCAGTCTTCAATGACTGTTTTCACAACTTTGTGAATTTTGAAACAGTGTGTCGATTTGGGTCATCTCAGTGGACACTTTTATGTCTTTATTTTCTTGTAACCAGTGAGATGAGGCCTGATTATCATTTCCATCACATCAGTCTGCCTCATATGAAAGATACCTATTTGATGATGTTGAATCTATGTTGATCCGGATAAGTATTAGTCTTGAACAATCCTATAACTTTTTTTTCTTTTATTCTTGGTGGTCGCTCTGACCCCTAAGGAAAGTCTACAGCTACTGGGTCAATGGGCAAATGAAGTCACTTTGGTCTGTGTTAAGCCCTGTAAAGTAAAACCTATTCCTAGACACATTGAAC
>CAXHWN010001359.1:2500-19182 GCA_964020975.1 Hermodice carunculata
TGGGCCTAGGAACCATCATCACCAAGATTTAGGCCAACATGTCAGCTGGACCTTTCAATTAGTTAAATCTGTAAAATCAACACCTTCACCTTCAAAAAAAAAAAAAGAAGCCCATGGGCCTAATGCTCTGCTGACATATAATTCATTTCCTGAAAAGCATTCCGTCCATGGCCCTGAGCAATTATTCACAGTCATCCATGTGATGCAACATCAAACTTTCAAAGGAACACATTTGCGATACATTCGATATCCTTCCCCTAATTTTTATCAACATACTGCACTTAGTGTCCTTTTCTTGAGTGCTCAATGACCTTCAAAAATAGGACAAAGTCACAAAACATTACAAAATTTGACCATTGGCCTCATGCATATTTTGTGAATGTTTTGCAGTTCTATCTCAATTTACTATGCCATGGGCATCACAATAAAATCATTTAATGATATGCATTCCCTCCATGACTAAGAAAATAGGTTAAGGTCGCCCATATTATGCAATATCAAATGTCTATATATGATACAAACACTTATGGTACATTTGGTGTTTCTAATTTCTCAACACGTCAAATTTAGTGTCCTTTGCTACCTCCTTAATGACATTGAAAAATATGTCTAGGGTCATCCAAAATTTTACAAAATTTGATAATTGACCTAACACATATTTGTTGTAAATTTACAAGTTCCATGAACATTGGAATGAGATACATGTACATGTCATGTATTATTTGAATTTACTTTACCTTTATTTACAGAAAAACACTGAATTAATGTATTCATTGCTAGACAAACATAAACAACCAACATGAATTGGACAGACAGTGGTAATTTAGGAGTCTATAATCTGTTGCCTTTGTCCAATGTTTTTTTTCTCCTACCTGGATATTCAGATGTGATATGAGGCGCTCATTGCTTCGGTTTCGTGTTTCCAAGGCAACGACATCATGCGGCCGGCCCCCAGCCAGTAGTCTGGTTAAGCGGTCGATCTCTGCATCTCTTGTATCCACCTGCAAGTAGAGAAAATGTTCCCACTGGTCAGCAACTTCTTTGAACTACAGGGCTGGCAGCAGTCACTTTCAGCATGAAATCAAGGTCATCTTTGTATAAGACCATCACAACTGTTTGCAATATTCAAGTCTTCACTCAACTAGTTCAGAAGTCTTCACTTTCAAACAAAAAGTGACAGGATCTACTGTTACCAATATATAAGCCAATATACAGTGGTACATGTACCTCTCTTGAGAGACCCCTCTAATGAGAGACCGCATATCTTTTTAAGACCGCTCTCTCAGAACACTGCGCTATCTTTTCCATGTTTTTGTACCTCTAATGAAAGACCACCTGTTTTGAGAGACCGCATTTTGACCTGCCATAGGGGCAGTCTCTCAAAAGAGGTACCACTGTATCAGGTTGACCTTTCAAGGTCAAATTTAACAACACCAATAGAAACCCAAAAGGTATTTTCCTATAGATTTTTAAAAGTAGCCATGGGCTTTGGCTGTACCATTAGTGGTTAGTCAACATGTCAGTTTCATCTTTCAAGGTCAATAATTAATAGGGCTGTAATGATATACCGCGATAACGGTGCATCGCGGTACAGTCAATCCACGATACACATATCGAAATGAGGTCCCCTGTATCGTAAAATACGATACATTCCATCATATAGGTAATTTCAGCTCTAAAAAGAAAAAATATGGAAGTAAAGGCCATAATTCATTAAGATTTACCGTAATTTTGTGAAGGTAAACTCGTCAATTGACAAACCATTCGTCGGCCTTCTGATTATGATATATTTTTGCCTACAAAAGTGTTTTGGGATTCCCTTCATAATCATATATGCATGACGCTTTGTGGCGCTACGTCATACCCTTGTGGGTAAAGTCTGAAATTAGGTCAGCAAAATGACTGTGCTCGGCGAGAAAAAGCAGCACGCTCATTATTGAGGGGTCACATTAAGCTTGCATCCTGCGTCATAGACACAAAAAATGAAAAGACGCCCGGAAATTAATAAAAACATTGTCATTTCGCGTCGCTGTGGACGCACGCACAAACGCGATGCATTTTGAATGACACAACTGCAAAAATTACCCCATGCGGTCACGGTGTTTTGCGTCGACCATTATCAATATCATGAATATGTATTATACTGATGGAATCCTCTGATGTTCGTCTTTCTATGTAACAAGCTCTCTTATTTGCTAAGAAAAAAATATTCCTGGGGTATCCCTCCAAAAAATTCCCATAATGGGAACGGATGTACGTCATTTCATCTCATTATAAATGCGCTGAGAGCACTTCCTGGCTCCTCATTGTGTGGATTTGATCACGTGCCACTTACTGTCCAATCAAATTCGTTGTTGCCCATGTGCTTGTCTCATGCCCGCAATGTTGGGAAGGTACAAGTCTTATTACGCAAAGATTATTGGACCAAGATGTTAAATTTTCACATCATATTTTCACCAAGAAGATTTCTATCGAACAAATCTAGACAGAGACAAAGGCACGATTGAAAATTCATTACGGACGGCAAGGAAAGTACCCACATTTGTCATCGCACGGTCACATGTGAACGAAGCGAAAAATTTGCATTAGGCCTGACACGATGTTGTTGATCACTGTCTCCGATGGGGCACGCCGTTATTGGTGTTTTTTTTTTTTTTTTAACAAAATTTAGTTGTTTTGATTTCATTGAAATGTTTGAACGGAACAAATCTGTATGACAGAACAAGGCAGGAATGAAATTTATGATCGAAGGCCGGAAAAAATATACGTTTAACATAGCGGAAAACCATGCCTGGGTGCATGCCCGTGACAGGCTGTGTACACTTGCATGTGTTGCATGGCTTGTCAAGTTGTAGGCCTACCGTGTTGCTTGATGAAAAAAGTGACCGCACTTAAGATCAGACTCTTAACACCACCTACGGCATCAAATTTGTCAGGTATATTGAAATAGAAAGTGCACAGAAATATAAATCATGTAATTTCTGACCATTTCATCACGTGCAATCAATCGCAAAAATAACAGAGCCCAGGCATGTTCAGTCATGCATGCCGCTTGTTGTGCAAGCTAGTTAAAAAACTGTGCGATACCAGATACTGGCACAGTGGCGGCGTGCTAGGGGTTAAGCCCCCTTCACAATCATTTTTGGTAGACCAGGGATGTGTTATAGACTTAGCCCTAATAGCAGGTCCCTGGGCAGATTGAATACATCCTTGGTACAGTCAACAACTTTTAGACCCTTTTACATCAAGTTAGCATATTGGTAACTTTTTATTTAATCTTAAATTTTATAATAATGAGTCACCTACATGAGCATATAGACCCTATGTTATGTTCGTTTCTAGGCTAAGTTACCTGCATGTTTTATTTGTTTATCATTTTGATGTATGTTGATTATACCAATTAAACTCAATTAATCAAATTATATCAAAAGTCTAGATTGCACAATTTCAGACTGGACCCATCGATTCAGTTCATGGACCCACTATTTTTCCTGTACAGTAGTCCCTCCTTTGTGAGACCACCCTAGTGCCACCCAAAAGGCGGTCATATAAAGTAGGTGGCCCTTCAAAGGAGGTATAAATAACTTGGAAAGTACTACAGTAGTCCCTCCTTTGAAAGACCACTCCTTTGGGAGATCACCTCCTTTGAGAGACCACAATTGTCTGGTCTCTCTGTGGTACTTTTCATGTTATTTATACCTCCTTTAAGGGACCACCTGCTTTATGTGACCACCTTTTGGGTGGCACTAGGGGTGGTCTCTCAAAGTAGGGACTACTGTACAGAAAGACCTGAAAACTGCGGTCTCCCAAAGGAGTGGTCTTTCAAAGGAGTGGTCTTTCAAAGGAGGGACTACTGTATCTCCAATGTTACATTCAAGCTGTGTAAGTTCCAACCTGGAACCTAGGCTAAAAGTGTAGAAAAGCACACCCACCCTAATTTTTACATGGATCAGAAGAGAAGCCAAGCACTCACTTAACCAGTCACCGTCCATTTTACTCAATAAATGTATATACACATGCTTTTCATATAATACAGGGCATACATATTAACCCTTTCCCCCTTGAATAAAGACTGAGTCAACAGCTTTCCTTGGCGTGGGCTGGGCACTAAGTGCCCAACCCACGCCAAGGAAAGCTGTTGACCTGGGGCATGTGCTCTTGATAAGTCTCATGTACATTTCTCAGTCAAATTTTTTTTTCAGAACTGTTGAAATTAGTTGAAAACACTCAAGCAGACGACATTTGACCGCCAGCCGGTTTTGGCCGGTTTGAGGGGGAAAGGGTTAATGCCCTACCAAAAATCTTCGACACTGTATAGTCGGGAAAGAGTGCCAATCAGCCGCCATGATACGGGCATGCTGGTGGGAAACCAAGGGTGTCACTAACATGTGTAGAATAAAGAATACTTATTCCAAACATGTGACAACTTCTCTTTCTATCAAGCTTGCTGTGTGTTTGGAGAACATGACTATGACTTTTTAAACAGCTTATTATATTCCAGTTGTTGGTTTGCCAAGAAAAACACATTCTGCTATGTTTGATACAGGGACCTGTCCATGCGTGCAGGTACTTCCTTGCCAAATGATACAGACTAAAGCGGCATCGCAGCTAAAATGAATGCCCTCCTAATTTCCACTGGCATAAGAGAGAGTGAAGGACCTGGAGAAAACCACCACATACAAAGTGTCACAAACAATCTCCATTTTCTGTTCCTTCAGAGAGTGAAATGGGAGTTCCACAGGTGGAAGGAGAACACGTATATGTCATGACCCGGCCAACCAGGCATTTTATATGCTCTGACATTTCACAAGGCACTTGACTCTGGCCGTTATACCTTCAAATGAACCTTATTCTCTCACACCATATGTATCCACCATTTCTATCGGTAACAGATTTGGCCATAACTGGATGAAAACAGCCCCATTGTTATTCATCACCAAGGTGATGTGCTGCCATCCTCTAGCAAATCAGATTAAGCAGACACCACAGGCTGTTGCCAGCAATTACAATTAACAGTCGATGCTGGCCGGCACCGGTCTACTATCTCCCAAGTCCGTTTAGGAAAGAGCAATGTGCCCCCCCCCCCCCCCCGCCTCAAATGAGAGAATTTACAGGTACAGGTACCCCACACCTTGGTTAAAATCTGTTCAAGTGCATTGTATACATAATGTCTCACCAGCCGATATATATATCTCCACAGGGCTTCTGTCAAACATTTCTCCCGGTGCCTTCCTAAGGAGGCCATGCTTAGGACTGGTCCACTTTAAGGGGGCCAATGGGGGAGGCAAGTAGTGGGAACAGTCCTTTTTCAGTATTACCTACAAGGCTCTTGGGACCTTTGATTGGGATCAATTTCAATGAAGGGTGCACTGGGAGTCAAGACTTAAGAGAGTCAGGCACACACAAAACTGATGCATTTTAACTTCATAACCCTGTATAGACAGACAGATTCCTGTAGTTGAACTGCAATACAGTTTCCCTGATCTGCCAAAAACAGTAACCAAAGGGTAAATTCCTTTTTAAAACATAATTGCCCTGCCCACCTCCCCCACCCAACCCCCATTTTACACACCGCCACATGCAATGATCTGTTAAATCAAAATCAATACAAGCAGGCACTGACTGGGCAATTTAACATGCACTGGACAAACGTAACTTTGGGACCCCTCGATATTTTTTTCAAGTCTAAACTTGCCTGAAAAAAATAAATCAGTGGCTCAACCATGCAATCAATAAATTTAATTTTCCTCTTGTACGCTTTGTAAACATCCATGACAATTCATACGTGTGAGTGTCCTGTTGTAGTCAAGCCTGCACACAGCTTTTGACATGGTCACAACTGCTGCTTATATTAAAGTTAATGTATATATTTTTCAAGTGTTCCCTCCTACAGAATACACAATAAAATTTGACCCAGCTTGGCCTCAGCATTATTCCTGTCATGATTAAAATTGAATATTTGGGTGCTTGGGGCCACCAGTTAAATACACTGTGCATACAGCTGCAGTTTTTTGGTTTTGTTTTTTTCGTGTGTTTTTTTTTTCTTTGTTGTTGTTTTTATATTTTTTGCCTCAGTTTTATTGCTCAGTCACTGAACAAACGTCTAAATCTAAATGTTCCAAGTACGCTGACTTTGAATGATTTCATATTACAGCCAAGCTTTAACTCAACTCAAATTCAACACCAAACAAGAGGCCCATTGGCGTAATGCTCTGCTGACACCATGGATATATTGCACTTACATCTTCATTTCCAAGTTGTGGGTCTCAAGTGGCTTCTGAACATAAAAAGCTTATGTGAATTTAGTGTCTCATTTGTCCACCAGATGGCGCTTCACTCCACATGCAATCATAGCTTATTTGTACCATTTCTGTGATGGATACTATTGCATGCACTAAGACAACAAGCAGTAGGTCCTTCATTTTATATCCTCACTGACCTTGGGGCAGAAGTTCAAGGTCACCCAGATTATGTAATACAAGAGGCCTATGGGCCTGGGGCTGTCCTGACATTGCCATAGATGTCCAAGCTACACCCTGTCATTACAAAATCACCTCTTTCAACTTTACAGGCATGGTGACCTCACAAAAATAGGTCAAGGTCACTGATATTAAGTAGCATTCCAGCATTGGACATTGTCTATATGTCCTACAAATGTCTTATCCAATTACTTTCCAAATATGAAATTTTGTATCTTAAAGCACATTTTAGCTCATAATTTCTGTCAAATTATAGGTGGTGCCACTAATATAATTAGCAAGTTAGATTTGATCTCCCCCACAATCCCACCATATTAAATGAATATCTGCCAAAAATTGAAGATGCTGGAGTGTTGACAAGATTTTCACATTTGGACTGCTATATTGCATAATATTGTAGGTGGTGCCACCAATATTTAAAGGGATCTAGACTTCCACACACCCTTTAAGTCCTGAAAGTTATATCGGGCTAACATCAAAACTTTAAAGTTATCATGCCCACAACCCAAAAGTCCACAGACGGACCGTCAGAATGATAGAGGGACAGACATGAGCAATGCTATAAACTCTGCGACGCAGAGCTAAAAACTGTCATTTAAGAAAGTTACCGTTCTATTGAACACATTACGGTCTAGAGGTCTGAAAGTTTCCCTATGCAATTTCACAGCAATTAGCTTGGCAGTTTTGGACAAGATTTTTTAAGACTTTGCCAAAATATGAAAATGAACCAAAACATCATACAAATTCCAAAAAGTCCCGGAGTATGTCCATTTGAAAAAAAAAATGGTAAGACCTACCCAAGCTAGATCCCCACCAAATTTGAAGTGATCTGGTGGACAGCTTTGTAGGTATTCAAAAATGTGACTCACCATTGCAATCCCCATTGATTTGCATTGTCTTAAACAGGAATGTATGCATTAACAAATAATGGACGAAGGACCATAAGATAAGCTCAGTTGACTTGTCAAGTCAACTAGCTATAGATATACAGTGAAGCCTTGTTTTAAAGACACCATCTATTTCCTGCAAAATATGTCAGATATCAGAATATGACAAATGAATGAGCCAAACTACAAGGGAATTTGACACAAAGTCCCACCAAACTTGTGTCATGTTGTAAATATGTTGACCACCCACGTGTCGTTATAATCAGGTTTCTCTGTACAATCAAATAAACATTATACCACATCAATGAACATGACAGTGAGTACGGAGGATCGATAATTGCATTGCAAACTGTGCAAAACAATAACAACACTGGGGAAGACAATAAGAGGTAAGAACTCTTTGTTCAGCATGACTTGACATCTGGTAAGCCCCATACATTTACACATGGCTGGATTGGC
Organism: Hermodice carunculata; assembly: GCA_964020975.1. Taxonomy (NCBI): domain Eukaryota; kingdom Metazoa; phylum Annelida; class Polychaeta; order Eunicida; family Amphinomidae; genus Hermodice; species Hermodice carunculata. The sequence continues at coordinate 10,326 of CAXHWN010001359.1, forward strand.
ATATTGTGTCTGTTCATAATTATCTCTGCGAACCCATTTCATTTCCACATATCCTGCTGCACTTTGGAACAGTGAAAAAGATTCAGTTTCGGCATACCTCATATGCTCGGTAGACACCATTATCACAACAATGGAGTGCCCTATACTTTAGGTCTATGCACAATGAGTAGCTGCTGATGCCACTGCTGGGGGGGGGGGGTAAGGGGGTTTTCCGCACTAGCGTACAGGGCATTTTTATTAGCTGTACTTATGTACTGGAATCGATCTTAATTTCCATACCTCGTACCAACAGTTATTTGCACATTTTCCTACTTTCGCTACTTTGTACAAGGGCAAAATTACTATTTTGTCCCAGGGACCCCACCCCCTACAGTGGCTGCGTGGATCCACTTCCTGTTTGAACGGTCATCTTTGTTCTGGAGGACGTTTCTCACATATCCTCATCATGCATACATATGCCGAGATATCTTTATGAAATTTGCTTTGACAGAAAGAATATGTTACCATGGTTACTGTGCATGTGTAATAATTCATGCCATTTTGCTTACAATGCTTACTAAGGTTTATGCATTCGTCCATATCATGAAACACTTGAATAATTCACATGAAACTACATGTAATGAATGTTTGATGGAAAGCTTGTCTCTATATTCAGGGTCCTTGCTCTATTGTATAGATAACCTGTACAGTGTATTTTTCTACATTTTGGCTGAGTTGAGGGAAAGTGTTCTGCTGCAATATGGGATAATCTATCAGGCGTTCATCAACTTATGTTCATTACTGTACTTCATTAAGGACAGGTAAGACACCAAAAATAAGTCCCACTTAAGTACATCCTAGCTCAAACTGTATAAATTTGCGTTAGGATAACATATCATATATGTGTGTAATTGTCATACTCCAAAGAATTTATATGGCCCCTATTTGGGTGTCTGTGATGTTAATTGTTGAATAAACAATTGAAAGTTGACCGCAAAGCATCCACCCCATAAATGTCGATATAAGTCACTAATTATTTGTGATAAATTCATAATTACACTTGCATCTTAATCCTGACATATTGGCGACCAAAAACGATCCTACGATTTTTCATGTTTGGTTTCATTTTTCTGTTATCCATCCTCAAAGTTTGACGTTTCAATTTTCCCTTTGATTTTCAGGATGTTCATTTTATTCATTTCATAGAAAAAGAACGAAGCAAAATTTTGCAAATCGCTGAATCGTTTTTGCAGTTCAGACATTACAGAATCACAAGCCGTTAACCGGATTAAATTTCGCTCAGCCGTTTTCTTGGAATAACCATTCTTAGGTGGGGTTCTCGTCCTATCATCCTTTCTGAGAAAACAAGCTTCAAAGGCCTTTGATGTTGATCATTTGCCTCTGAAGCAATACCATTTGCTTGAGTTGAGCTGATATTTGTACAAAACGTAGAAAACATCGTCCCTTAACATTTGGGGAGGTTGTCAATCAATTTTTGGCCAATCACATGAATAAAAGAGCTTTTGAAGTACAGAAAGCATTATTCAGCGATCTGTCAAACGGCGACATCGACAGTCTGGTTTCAAAGCGTGACGTCATGGAGGCGGCCCTTCGGGCCCCGTGACCTCAAGCCTGGCAACGAAAGTTGTGTTGCCTTGCTTCGGTGGGCGGCCTACGGCCGCTCGTGGTCTGTGCACGGATGGCGGGTTTGGTCTCCCGCCCCCTACCTCTTCATCCCGTTTTTAGGGATAGTTTCTTCTTGTATTTACTCCTATCTGGATACTTTATGTAGTTAGCTTGTTAGACTTGTCTGTACACTTTACTTAGTTAGCTCGTCATTATTTTGGGGTTATTTTGTCAATGAGTTTCAAATTCTCTTTCCAATCTAAATTTTGTAACGTTATTTTGTGTGTTTTCTCTGCTGTTCACGTTTATGGTTATTTCGATGTGTTTATTTGCACTTTTATTTCCTCATCCCTGGGTTTCGATAAAATATTATCATGTACTTGGGTATTGTTGATTAAAGTGTCAGTTTTTTCCCCGCCTGTCTTTGGTGTGCAGGACCACTGGGGTAATCCATCGCGGCACGGCCTTTGAAGGGACATCATCAGACGATTGCCGCTCCTCTTGAACATTTAAAGTCTCCCTTCGTTAGAACACAAAACAAGCAAGATAGCTATAAAGTAAACCACTAAGGCTATGATATGTTAGCATGTTTGCATCTTTTCCCTGCCCACAAACATACTTTCGGCATGTCGCCTTTTTTCGCATTGGCGCCCTGATACCACTCTCCTTTTGCCATGGACCGTTGCTACCTGCAGCCATGTGACAGGCTGTTAAGTATGATTGACGGGTGGCATTGTTCCGTTTGGCGGTTGAAAACCAAAATAATGACACGTTCGGATGTCCACATGCTTGTGTGGTTTTGGGCGTTTTTCTCATATTTCTACAGTAGTTAAAAGCTTGAAATTTTGACTACTAATAGAAAGGACATTCATCTTGTAAAAACCGTTAAAATATCTAAATCGGCCATGCAAAGGTTTTTGGTGTCTTACGAGTCCTTAAACTGTTTCCCAATTTCAACAAAAGTCAAAGTGGTCTTTGCCTGCAAAGCAGACCAAGCTCCGTGTTACTACCTAGCGGAGTAGACAAAATACGCAGCTTGGGTCTGCTTTGGAGGCAAAAGTGGTCTGAACTACATGTAACACCAATTAAACAAACAGGACAAGTGCCTGACGGCTCAGGTTCCTGCTGAAAATTAGTATTTTCAGTGATTTGTTTTGGAAGCAGTTCGACGCGTTTCACCCGTACCTGGGCTCATCAGGAACTGGTTAAACGCTCTTTAGCTAGGGAAGGGCTACGCACCAACGGCCATTGCTGTTGTTTATATACCCCAGTGTAAACAAGTCCTTAGGAACAGATTTTACGTCACAGACTGACATGGAGAGAAATCTTGTCCACGATTTACGTCCACTTTTTGTTGACGTAATTATTATAACTACTGAAAACACGTGCATGGTGATGACGTGTTTCAGAGTAAAGATGAGAATGATAAGAGTGTGATTACTCTTATGTGTAAAAATCATAGGAAGACACTTCTTCCTGGATTAATTAATCCCAGATATTAGGGATTAAAAATCATGAGTAGGAGCAGTGATAATTATGCTGGGTTGCATAAAAAATTGAGCTAGGCGTTGTGGGTAGAAAAATTAATTTCTAGCCCCCAATAGAAGTGGGTCATGGAAAAATAGACAAGAGAACTGGAAATTTCAGCATCAGACAAGACAGGTCTGTCTATTTTCCCATGACGTTGAGACCGAAAGGTTCCATAGTGCATAACTGGTGGATCCAGTGGTATCCCCTCTTCAACCTGAGTGTCTGTGTGAATGAATTAACACCAAGACACCAAATACACATTTAGTGCCTGTATTTTTTCAAAAAACGTGAAATTCCGTTTCACCAGCCAGAAATTTCCAAATTCCATTTCAGTAGTTTTCTTTGTATGTAAAATACATTAAGCCAAAACAGCAAATTCCGTTTCAGAGGTGACAAAAATTCATTATTCCGTTCCGTTTCGGTTAAAAACGGAAAAATACAGGCCCTACATATTCCCTGTACACTGCCCTTTCATTCAGGCACCAGTACGCCCAGGACTCCAGAGAACATAACAATAGTCTGGGTCCAGCTTTTTCCTCGATGTGTTTTGGATGCATTATGCCCAAAAGCATGATGCACATAGCTGACTCGGTCAAAATTTGTCCACAAGTCACTTGTGGTACCTTTCTATACAGCCAAAAACACACTGAGATATGTGTGTTGACTTATGATAAGGGTATATTTGGGGGGGGGGGGATCTCTTCAAATTACACCCTTCAAAAATCTTAACATTGTTTTTAACTTTGTACAGCTTAATCACAGTAATGTGGACATTTTTCACAACGGACATTTTACAAATTGAAAAATCCACCATAAGCCATAAAAGTGTCACTTCCCTGGGGGAGGTACCCCAATTGTGGAGGTATGTATACGAGCCCTGCGGGAATGATCCCAAATTTTCTACCCCATGTAGAATTTTGACACCAAGTTTGATACATCCAGGTACGAAAATAATAATATTGACCCACCCACCCCCGTCTCAGATGTGAGAAAAATAAAGTGAGATTATTTCCTTGCAAAACTTCACAAATGTCAAGTTGTACCTTTTTTTGGTGCTCTATGTATGAAAAGAACCATTTTTAAAATGTAAATTTGTAGCATTTTGAGCCCCCATTTTTTTCAAAATATAGAATTTTGACCCCCTATATTTGGCAAAAAAACTGCCCGTAGAAGAAAGGGTTCAAGCCTTCCAGGGAGCCTACCTACCCTTTCCCAGTTGAAGTACCACCCCCACCCCCCAGGTGTCACTTATTTCTCCATTTCCTTGTACAGTCCACATTGAAGTCTATTGGGATCACAGAAGGTGAACACAGATGGTGCACACAGAGCTGCAGACAAAGCCTTTGACCATGTTGACATGTCGTGACCAGACTGTGACTATTGATTAATCAATGAACAAGGCTTGAAATTCACTGTGCTTCCACCAGGCTGATGAAAAAATGTTAAGAGTGAGAGAGAGAGAGAGAGAGAGAGAGAGAGAGAGAGAGAGAGAGAGAGAGAGTGTGTGTGTGTGTGTGTGTGTGTGTGCGTGTGTGTGTGTGTGTGCGTGTGTGTGCGTGTGTGTGTTAATTGAAGATATTGTGCCTTAGTACAGGTCAATAACTTCCTATTGTGTATTTTCTGGTTACAAGAGATGGAAAAACAAAGAGAAAAGTTGCTGACACAAGTGTTTTTTTGATAGATTAGAACTGACTCAAGTTTAGCTCCAATGAAGTGACAAATGGATTATCTTATATTTGTCCAATCGACTTGATCTCCTCTTCATATGAAGTTGTCACAAGACTTTTCTTCAAATGTTGAAGAAAAAAAAAAAAAAGTTTCAAATCTTGCCCTACTATTGGAAAGAAGTATGTAGGAAGCCTTTTGATACCAGACTCTTCTTTTTTCCATTTTTATTTTCCATCATATACATTTGGCCTTACAATTTTCTCCTAGAAAAAAAATAATAAAAAAATATTAAATCTTTTTTTAGATAAATAAATTGTGACAAAAATTTGTAAATATTGCACCCTAAACCTGTAAATGATGCTGCCACTGCAATCTATGCCCCTAATATTTAAAGTTTGGCTGCTCCGAACACAATTCATAGTCCATTCTTCCCATCGCCCATTGTGCCTTTACATTTTTTTTTTTAAATATGTTTTAAGTCTGGTTTGCAGACATGCTGGATCTTATTATTTCCATGTTTCAATGAATTTATAAACTCCAGGCCCACATCCCAGCATTTATGTTTAAAGAGTTCGGATTGCGGAATAGGGTAATGACTACTAGGAAGTGGTTTTGGACAAAAAGACACAACTACAATATGTTACACATACTGTATTTTTCAGTTTCTGTGGGGAAAAGAATACAAATAACGCTGTTGCAAACTTATGCAGGATCTTTGAAAATGCTGAATTCCATGGGGGGGGGGGGGGGGGAACCAGCATCCCAGAAAGCTGCAGCTGGATTAACTATTTCATCGCCCTGAAAAATGTGAGAGACCACCCGTACAAGAAACCACCTGGCTTCACAGGCCACATTTAACTCTTTCAGTACCAATCACAACTAAAGTCGATCTACTTAAGTCAAACTAGTCTGAATTACCATTAGGATGCCAGATTCATATTCCTCATCAAAAGACTTTTCATTCAAGTACCAGTGTGCCTATAGTTCCAGAGAGAATATCCCAGGTAGACAGCTTTTGCGTGCCGAGAAAAGCTGTTGACTCAAGTCTAAGAATTTGGCACTGAAAGAGTTAACCTGTTATGACATACGGGTGTTACTTGTACAGTGACAGGCAGAGTTACCATGACTTCTGTACAAGTCACCAAAATACTCTGTAATATTCTGAACATTTTGCCAACACAAAATGTTGACACCATTTGTAAAAACTGATAAAAAAAAAATATATTCCTGGTTCTGTGAATACATGTATGATCAAGAACTATACATAGGGTCCTTGGCGTGATGCAAGTAAATGATTGTTTTGTCAATATGACAAGGCTAATTGCATACTGTCAGTAACCAGGCACCGTCCCCTCCTGACCCCGTCCCCACAATCCAGCCAGGCTGGGCCAGCTCAAGCCAGGTCTCTCTCAGTTGATCTGCCTCGATTAGCATTAATGAGGCAATGTTTACACAGGCCAGTAATTCTGGACCATTATTTGACCATTCATCAAGTGATAAGAGGCTCACATAGAAATCTCCTAAAAGCATGGAACAGTAAATTCAGTCAACACTTCTGGTGTGGGGATCACCTGAGGTGGAAGAAAATAGCATAGGGAAACCAAAACAAAAACCAAAAAAAACGTGAAAGAAAAAAGAAGAAAAAAATGGGGATTGCACATCTGTTAACTTTCTGCATATACATATCTATTAAGGTATGCTATTCCATTCATGAGTAAGTACTACCACTGCCAAATACCTTGCGTTTAGTCCGGTGGCCTGAGCTACGGGAGACCGCCCTTGAAGACATTCTGTGACTTCTGTACAGCAGCAAGTTTTACTGCTACAACTGAATGCACCTTTCTCCTGTCGTTTGTCTCACCAGCCAGGATTATAACCATGCCATGTATTCGTTCCTTCTGCAGAGCACAGTTCAAGTCCCCGAGGACTGCACAGGTGGGGAGTACAATTGTGTGACCAGTGCCCTGGCCAGCAACTGTGTGGTTCTGACCAATGGCAAGCCTCAGTGACTGCTGACAATCATTGTGGCCGCAACACACGTGGGACCTGTCCTGACACGTTGCCCGGCTTTTGGCGTACTTGCCTACCATGGAGCACGGCAGGCCAGCACTGAGTGATCCCACTGACACCAATGTGGAGAGCTACAGATTATGACTGCCAGTCAAAACACTTGTGTCATTAAGCTTTACAATGCAAGAGACTTGTGTTGATAAAAAGTACATTCTTCAAGGCTAGAAGATGGATTTGATATTGGACGACAGCCAACTCACGACTGGATTTTTTTGTTCATTCACAACTGTTGCACAAATGGTATCTCCATTGTTGCATAAAATACAACCATCTTACTAGTTGTGGCCTTGGCAGGTACAGTCAAAATTAATGACCAGCACTAGAAATGGTTTTACACTATGTGCACAGAAACAAGTACGTGGCACGAAGTCCCTGTATTCCCAACCCACTAAAACCTGTGACTATTGCATCCTCTTCAAGCAGCTGTTAGTCCAAGCATGGACATATTATCGAGGAGGACTGAGCACATACCCACATCTGAAAAATATTCAGTGAAGCTGCCTCTTTGTCCAATAGACTGTTTTCACACCTCTGTGCTCCCTAGTTCACACCTTAATTAACCATCAGAAGAGCCACTCTAAAATATGTTTTCTTGGCAATAAAAAAATTTGCGTAAATTGGCCCAGATTTAAATTGAATTTATCACAATGATTCCGATGCTTTTTATTGTTTTTCAATTGCACCAACAGAAGCAGAGATAAAAGTCTGTGCATCCATAGCTCACCTGTTTTATCGCCCAGAGTTTGCAAGGGAAAATGGGAATATAAATGTCATTTTTCTAGGAGCAGAAAACATTGGAAAGCTATTACAGTAAGTCCATTCAAAACTATTGATGAATCGGGATCATTGGGACTTGGAATTCTGAGCCGGACTGGGTTTGCAATTTATTCACCTCTGAAGATATGATGTTACACTCCACACCAAATTACGTCAGCCTAGTTGCTCCTGACATAGATTTGGCACAATTAGTCCCATTTTGATGCAGTTTGGAGTGAAAAGTTTTACAAACTTCTGGCAGCATTATTATTTCTGGTGCGCATAGACCAGTCCTTTCTACCTTCCTGTAAAAAGAGTGCGCATCCAAGGAGGAAAGCCACAGTTAATCAGTGGGTATCCCCACTGTCGCTGGATGGTGCAGCACCATCAACTGACGTCAGTAACACTGATCAGACCGGAGGCGATGCTTTCTGGGCATGATTTAACCCAGAGATTTCATCTCTTTTGACAGTCCTCAGCCCTCCTCCATAATATGTCCAAGGAACAAGTGATCAAAGTAGCCATACAGGTGAGAAAAGTGTGTACACGTATAAGGAATAACATGTACAATAATGCTGTAGTACAAACTTTGTTGTACATTACACAACTGTTTATTAATATGGTACGTTTTCAAAGCAAAGCAGAGATAATGACATTTACACTAAATATATATATTGTATGTAAATATATGTGTACATACATATATGTGTATATATATATATATATATATATATATACATATATATATATACATATATATATACACATACACACACAATGTATTACAAGTGAAAAACTTATTGACATTCATCTTGGATACAAAATGTGGTCAGCAGGACAATACATTTATCCCATGTATTCCAGAGTAACCATGGACGGGCCATTCTGCACCGTGTGGAATTTATTGCCGATCCACATGCCCGTGTAGAATGGTCGCATGCATGCCCTACTTTCGCGCTGACCACTTTTTCATGCCTGCACACCTAGGACGTTGATTTATCGTCTGCTGCGGTATTGTCATTGATTGCTGTTTCGAAACAACACTATCACTTCTTTTAATGTGAAATGGTAGAGAATACTCTGGACTACACATACATGGAATAAAAATAAAACAACACTCTTGCAATTACCTGGCCGTAAATTCTGCATGGCACTCGCGCACTCATGGAGCGGAAGGATACACTCAATGGCCCACCTGTGGCGAGCTGCATCTCGTGTAACCTTCCGC
>CAXHWN010001360.1:0-10000 GCA_964020975.1 Hermodice carunculata
ATAATAATAATAATAATAATAATAATAATAATAATAATAATAATAATAATAATGACGTGTCCGTTGATAGAAGTATTGGTATTATAAGCTGATACGTGTGTGGACATGGACATATACATTGACCCGGACATAGGCATGAACAAGGGCACAGATACAAAGGTGCTTGCGTAGGCGTATGCACAGGACAACACAAATACAAACTCATGTAGGCATCAAATAACCAGTAACTCCATGAAGTTTGCATTTCTTTTAGGCTAAGAGCGATACCTTTTGTATGAAATAAAGGCTAATGTTACGTCACTCATTTGAAAGAAAACGTTGTGTCATTCTTGGTCAAAAATAAACAGAGAACATAAGTTATGTTATATTTATTGATACTTGTAGAGGTATGCCACTGCTTGTGGACCTATGGCCAAGCACCAACATTACATTCACTGCATTTGTCAATGTACTTTTTCAGAAAAGAGAAAAAAAATATGTATACAACTAATCATAAACGATGAAATTGAGCAGGGTTCTCGAAGCTGGCGTTCAATCTATTAAAACCGATTCGAATCATCTGTAAATTTGAATTCATTTTAACTCATTCCACCCTAATGACGCTTTATCCCGCTAACATCTAAATGTCGTCTGCTAATTGTATTTTACTAATTTAGGGATTATTTCTCAAAATTTTGGATGAAACGTGCATGGAAGATCATTCCAAATTATATGCCCATGGTCAACAGCTCCCCTTGGCGCGCTCTGGGCGCAATGCGCAATGCCATGGCAGACTGGATAGGTTGATCGGCTGTACCGTACCGAGTATAAGTATTTCCCTACATTTAAGTACAGTTGTTTCATACTATGAGTGGTATTATTCCTGGATCGAAAGCTAGGACGATTTATAGAAAGCATCACTCCGTATTACGGAAAGTTAGAGTCAGAGTCAGAATTAATTTATTTGACAGAAAATACGGAAAAATAAGCATTACAAATATTATGTGAAAAGTTAGCACATACATGGTTCGTGCTATTGTTTGTGGGAATGTTAACAGAACTGTCAGGATGACCCCAGTTAAAGACAACTTGTCTGCTAACAGTCGGGCCAGCTTAGGAGTGACACAATGGACAAAATATTTGTCCTGCAAATGAAGTCCTAGATTTTATGCACAAAATATGTGAAGAGAGCCAACTGAAGCATATTGTGGCAGGGTGAATTTACTAATAGGTTGATGGGATGTATAAGAGTATGAAATTTATAATGAGTGACTTTTGATGGGAAAAGGAAAGAGGAAAATAAAAACCCCAATTGATTACTTGGAAAGCAAACCTTCAACTGGTGTGTACTGAGAAAAATGTCCGGAAGCAGAGTGTTCACAGTATCTGCACTTTCAACCAATAAAGTACAAGTTTCCAACTAGAAAAGATGATTTGCTGTACAGCAAATCAGTATGCGTGTCTTCAAAGCTTATTTCTGCGTACTAGTCCACAATATAGGAGTAGAAGTTGGAATGGCATCTCAATCTATTATAGCTTTGAAGTTATTCAAGATGATTTAAAATTTCCAATCGTGCTACTTAGCATAATTTAAATTGCTAAACTTTCCTTTTTAATTCATTAGGTGCGCAATGCCCAACAACCCCTACCAGAAGTTGGAATAACATCTCTATCTATTATAGTTTTGAAGATATTCGAGACTGAAAATTCCGAATACTTCTAATTAGCATAATTTAAATTGGTACAACTTTTGTTTTAAACTTTAGACTCATTACATGCGCAGTGGTCAATAACCTCCTAGTACAAGTTGAAATGACATCTTTATCTATAGTTGTTTTTAAGATATTCAAGATTCAAAATTGAAAATGCTGCTAATTAACATTATTTAAATTGCTACAACTTTTGTTTTAGATTCTTTAGATGCGCAATGGTCAATAACCCCCTAGCAGAAGTTTGAATGTTATCTCTATCTATTATATTTTTAAGATATCCAAGATTGAATATTTAAAATGCCCCTAATTTGTATAATTTTAAACATCTTCATTTTGCTGCATAAAAAGGTCTAACTCCTTTAATGGAGGTACAATCATGCCAAGTTTGGAGTTTCTATGTATAATAGCGTCAGAGAAAAGTGTCGGAAAAATTCACTGGTAAAGAAGAAAGAAAGAAAGAAAGAAAGAAAGAAAGAAAGAAAGAAAGAAAGAAAGAAAGAAAGAAAGAAAGAAAGAATTTTAGGAAAAACAGAACAGTGTGTGTTGACACACACACTTTTATATACATCACATTCACTAGGAGGCTGCCCAATACCAGACAGATATATGCAATTCATTTAAAACACATTTAACATGTACTACAGTGAGAACCTTGAACTTCTCCACTTGGGTGGCATGTGTTATCCTATTGTTTCTAGACCCATTGTTTTTCAGAGAGGGGATTATGTAAACCTCTGTCCCCACACTGCGGTCTCTCAGGCAGGACCAGGTGTCAAATACAAGGGTTATTGAGGGTCCCGTTCTAGAGACAAACTGTCTACCTAGCTATTGTTTTACAGTGGAGGATTTTTCTCACCTGGACCATAGTTTGATACTTGTAAGGCATTTCTTGACATCCAAGTTACATTTTCTTTATGTTAAATAAAACTTGTTTGCTAAGTATGGAGCCACAGATATGTCACACAATACCAACACACTGAAATTACTCTGGCTGGCCCACTGTCACTGAACAAAAAGAAATTGTTTGTTGCCTGTAAATAGGAATTTTCAAACAAAGAAGCTAATAAAGTTAGATTATTTACATGAACACAAGCTGGGAAAATAGAACATATAGGAATTTCAGCCATCTAAAAATAAATAAAAATTGAGAAATAAAATATCAAATAATAAGCAACATGGATATTGCAATAAGAATTCCTGATGTTTCGATAAATGTGAATAGATAATTTTAGAGCTAACTGTACAACCCTATTCTATGATATTATGCACAAGATACTGGAAATTTGGAGACATATATTTACGCGTACGCATTCAACTGTTACATACATAACAGTTTGCTATCCTGCACACATCTTGGTATTGACATAGGAAATGAGATTTTGTATAACTTGATAACCCATAATATCAATGTGTATATACAATTTTCCTTGGTTCGAGAATGAAGGTCTGTAATTAGGGAAGGGATGGATATAATATCGAACACCATGTTCTGAAGTAACTTTGGCAGGCTGTGCAAATATATATTTCCTGTATTTCTAGTTCATAGAAGCGAGTTTGTTGTAGAGGAGAAGCAAATATATCATTGAAATATATAGGTAATTGATTTTGGGCATATCGAAAATAAACCTTGATAGCCCTTAATTCAAAGATGTCTTTGACCTTATACATATATTCTTTTTCAAAAATGGATCTGTATGAATATTGGATTTGTCAGACTAATTAAGACGCATACCTTTTTCTTATAAGGTATATATACGATCACATGAAAAGCCCGAAGCAAGAGTTGAATAATTTTGATAGGATAGAACAAGCAAATTTTAAATTAATCACTAGACACCTCCGATTGTAAGCGACCACTGAGAGAAACCTCCCCTGCCCACGCTTCCACCCCAGTCATCTTGCCTTAAAGCAAGCACCTTGAGGTCACATGTAAGTAACAAAATTGTGCAGTGATACAATAGCTACAATTTGAGCCCAACATGGTCCGAATCGGCTAAAAGTTTACGGAGTTATGGCTCAATGAAAATTCGAATGCCAGACGACCATAGCTATAATTTGACCCAACATGCTCCAAATAAGACTGAAATCGAGTTATGGCTCCATGAAAATTTCAAAGGGCCAAATGACCTTGACCTTTGAGGCTTAGATGTCATATGTAAATTACAAAATTATGCAGTGTAACAATAGCTACACTTAGACCCAAACATGGTCTAAATATAAAAAATTGATCATTTAATGGCTCAGTGAGTACTTCAAATGGTCAAATGACCTTGACCTTTGACCTTTAGACGTCACATGTAAATTACAAAATTGTACAGTGTTATAATAGGTACAATTCGAGAATGGATATGATTAAAATTGGATTAAAATTGACTGTGTTATGGCTCAATGAAAATGTCAAAAAGTCAAGCAACCTTGACCTTTGACCTTACAAAGTCACATGTAAGACCGCCAAATGTTACGGGGGGTAATTTCGCAAATTTTGAGCCCAACTTGAACAGGACTGGATAAAAAATGGATCGAGTTATGGAAAAAAGGTTTTTGAGGGTCAGTGACGTTTACCTTGAAAGGTAATATGTTAATTACAGATGTGTGTGTTATTGCATTCCCTACTCATTGAGACCCACCAGATCAAAAGCGGATGTAAATTTAGTGGATTACGGCCAGTTGATACTTCAAAAGCCGGACGACCTTGCCCTTCAAGTCTTGAATGGTCAAGTTTTGTGCACAAAAATGCGTACTGTTACAATTCCTATATTTTAAAACCCGACATGATGAAAATTGGATGGGAAGTGAGGTAAGTTGAGCATGTTACGTAAGGTTTAAAATCCTCAGATCGCCGAATGACCTAGATCTTTTACCTTTCAAGGTCATATGTGAATTTGTGTAGTTAGTCCTAAAGCTGAACTATGCAACAAACTTAACATCGCTGAAATCCGTCAATAACCTTTTGAGATATGGGTCAAAACGTGCTTTCCATAAGTAGGTTATGGTGTCCTTAAGATTAAGGCAAGTTCACAAATTGAATGCATCATCTTAAAAGGTATCAAAAGGGGTTTTCACGTTGGCTAATAGTGTTCCAAAAGGTCATTGGCAACTCAGTGTTTTGACCTGAGGCATCTAAGATATTTCGCACCGACATTTTTTGTTTCTTCAAACGACCGTATGACTTTGACCTTCAAACTTGACGGGGTTAGTCATAATTAAGTTTAAGTGTACCTTGATACCAGCTATCCAGAGAGCTTAACATCATTCAAATCGGTTGACACATTTCGAGTTATGCAAAGTAACACAGTTTTTTTTAAACATGGCAGCCCCTTCGGAAAAAGTAGGTCAAGGTCACTAGCTATATATTAGGTGAATAACTTCACTATAAATCACACTACATAGTGCAAGGACACCGCAGCGGGCTTTGCGGTTCCTGAGATTCCGCTCGTACAAAACCCAATCTATTTTATAATCGCCATTTTTTGTTCAAAAATGGCCATATGACTTTGACCTTCGAATCGGAACCCATATGTTTTATTAACCAAATGTGGTGAGGGCACCAAGGTTTCCATGTACAGTTTGTTTCACGGGATTGGATAATAAGTTTTCGAGTAACAGTAAAAATTCCAAAAGTGACAGTATGGCCTGATTTCCGAAAATTTAGGTCACAGTGACCCGAAAAGTACGTCACTAGGATCAGTAGAAAGTGTTTAAGGTTAAATTTTTTGCGGAGATGCAAATAGTAACCAAGATATACAAAAATCAAATTTGACCACTGAGAGTCCCCGCCCACACTCCTCGGCTGAAAATTTACTGAGTTATGGCTCAGTGAAAATTTCAATGGGCCAAATGATGGTAGCTACAATTTGAGCCCATCATAGGCAAAATAGGATTAAAATTGACCGAATTATGGCTCAATGAAAATTTCATAGGGCCAAATGACCTTGACATTTGACCTTTATATGCCACATGAAAATCACAAAATTGTGCAGTGTGGCAATAGCTACAATCAGACCCCAAGAAGGTCCTTATTGGATGTAAATTAATCGATTTATGGTTCAATGAATATTTCAAAGGGACAAGTGACCTTGACCTTTAGAGGTCACATATATACTACAGAATAAGGCAGTGTCACAATAGCTACAATTTGACCCTACCACTGCGTAAACAGGATCAAACTTGATCGAGTAATGGCTCTATGAATATTGCAGACTGCCAAATGACCTTGACCTTGGACATTTAGAGGTCACATGTAAATTACACGAAAAATGACAGTATGACCCGATTTCCAGGAAATCCAGGTCACAGTGACAAAAAGTAGGTTAATAGGACAAGTGTTTGTAGCAAGTGTTTAGGGTGATTTTTCTTTCGGAGATGCAAATGATGGCCGAAATATGGCAAAATCAAAATTACGTATATATATATATATATATATATATATATATATATATATATATATATATATATATATATATATATATATATATATATATATATGTATGTATAACGTGGTTTTGGACTACTTGGGGGGTAGGAAACTTCACAATGGCATAGGTCATTCTTGGGGCTGCCAATTGTAGAAATGTAGCGTACAAACAGTATAAGCCTCCCCCTCCCCTTCCCTCTACCTCAGGGGAGGCTTAAAAAATTGAATGTGGTTTCTGACTACTTGGACTGGGGGACTTCATTGATATACGGCATTCATGGGGCTGCCAATTGCAGAAATGTACGGTTCAAAAAGTATAAGCCTCCCCTTCCTCACTCCCCTCCCCTCCCCTCCCACCCCCGTCGGGGGAGGCTTCATAAAGTGGTAGCAGGAACAGATTCATGCAATTGCTTGAAAATCCCAACCACTTTGGAAAGTTTATTGACTTCTTTGTTTATAGGGCTCTCGACTTTAAATTATCTTAGATTACTCATCCTAGAAAAACAAATACCTTAGTTATAGAAATAAAATAGTTGTAGAACACGCCTGCTTTTACATTTGTCATGCTCTTCAGGATCGGACGCTTGGTGTCTGGTCTCCTGTGGATTTCAAACACAATTTAGGCTATTTCATGCGCAATGATCACTTATAAGTACTTGTCATACACCCTGGCAAGCCATTCAAACTGTGTAGTAAAGTCTGGTAATGGCGGACTGGTACTTGACCGCTATGGCAAGAATGACGTCACAATTGTGCTGCGGTTCATCGGGCCGTGTCCAGAAATGTTCAGGAACAATGCCCAACTTTGAGGCTGCTAAAAGGACGCTTTTTGACCGATTTGGTTCATTTTTTTTACATCAACTCATTATAATTGATCATTAGAGGGACCTCGCATCGCAAAAATATGAATATAATGGCAAAATCGGAGCTTGTCACTTGACCTTTAATTGTATCGCTGACGGAAGTACCAGACTGGAGGGCAGAAGGCCCGCTTCACCGGAAGGGACAATATAAGCTCTCTTAGATGTTTCGGTAATGTGGAAATATAGTAAACGTATCCTCTCTTGACCTGAAGGAAGCATGTAGCTTGTAGCCTGGCTTTCATCTCCATCAAACAATGTCGCAGTAAACCGCTTGTTTTCAGTTTGATGACAATACCACTTTAATGGTGCCCATTACTTAGAAAATCTAGATATGTAAATGTAAGGCCTACTCAATCAAGTATACAAAAATGTCGTGGAGGTAAAACAAACAAAGGCTTCTGAACTTTTCTTTAAAGTAAACAAAAAGAGGACTTCTATTTCAAATAAAAATCACCGTGCAACCACTGATTCCTTAAAAAAATGTGTACGTTATCTGAAGAGCTTTTAAACAGTGGTTCTTCAAAGTGGTAAGATCAGATTGTCATTTTTTCTATGGCCTGAAAAACAGCAAAAATGCCTACACGCTCAAAATACAACGGTGTTTAAGTATTTGAATACAATGAGGATATTTAAGCATGTAAGCCACAGCAAAGACATAAGGTGACCAAAGACACAATATCTCTGTTTGCCCATCTGTGGTTGTCTGACATCTTTTGGTGCTAAGTTTTGGACAGCAAAAAATCATTCTTCGGCACTCCCAGGGTGCAACGCGCGCAAAGCACGCTTAAGGAAGCTATTGACCCGGATCATTTTTCGTGGAGTACAAGGCATGCATGAATGAAAGGTCTTTTACGAGGATTTTAATTTTGAATATTTCAATACTTTACATGGGCATAACTATACTTGCAATTTAGTATTAAGAAATAGCTTTATTTCAGAATGACTGAACGCTACATTCGTCTGCGGAGATAAGTTTTATTTGCAACGTAGGGCTCGTTTTTTATGAGGAATTAGATGTTATCAAAGCTGTATTCACCTTCAAGCAAGATACATCTTTATGTTAAGCCTAGACAATTTGAAAATACTCCTAGTAATACAGCGAAGCCACAGGAGTCGCAGTAATTGTATTGAAAGCGATTCTATACTAATGCAGTTAAGAAACATTCTTTCGGCCTCTTCCACAGCCCGGTAAAACTTTCTAAATTTTGGCTCATATCCATCACGGAAAGCATTATTTGAGCTTCGCTTCTTGTTTTTTCGCTGATGTAATGTTTTATAGTGACCTAGAGACAATCCTCAATGGAGTCACCGTGTAGTTATGTTTTCCTTGGATATTTGGATATTAGAGAGAGAGAGAGAGAGAGAGAGGAGAGAGAGAGAGAGAGAGAGAGAGAGAGAGAGAGACAGAGAGAGAGAGACAGAGAGAGAGAGAGACAGAGAGAGACAGAGAGAGAGAGAGAGAGAGAGAGAGAGAGAGAGAGAGAGAGACAGAGAGAGGATTTATCAAGGTGTAACCACCGAAATAGGGAAAATCAGCAATTTATTGTGAAATCAAAAAAAAAAAAAAAAAAAAAAAAACCGCGACTAAGATCATGGATCGGGTTTTTGCTAAATTCAAATTGCTACTATGGCAGGTTGTTGGTGCTGCATAAGTTGCACATTAATGTGGTCGCAGCAACATGCTATGTGGCAAGTATCTCCTTGTCTTTTATTCTGTGACTTGCAGGCCGTCAAAGAAGGCATTGTAACCCAACTAGAACAGAGCCTTTGTGACAGACCGGGGGCGGTGAATAAGTTGGACGAGGATGGATACGGGCCCGTTCACTATGCTGCAAGATACAACAGAACACAAATCATTGAAAAGCTGGCTAAATATGGTTGCGGTAAGAGACAATTATTAAGTGTTACCCAGTTTTGTTTTATTTTCTTTCTCTCTGAAAGCTGTTATGTTTTGACGGAGACAACAGACTTAATCGGGACCCTCTGCCGGGCAAAAGTATATAAAAATGACATTTTGCATGACCGGTCATTGTCAATTCCATTTGAGCGGGAAAATTTCAAAGAAAGTTTAAAATAGGGCTTTAATACATGCGAGTGTCTGCAGGTGAAAGTCAAAATGTGTTTTACATTTATAAGAAAAAGAACTATAATACCAAAACGTCAGGCCTGGCCCAAAACAACACCAACCACATCTCGTGACAGTACAGCACATTGGGAGAACTCCATTTTACTATTGTAGTCCTGCAACAGGAATAATTTATCCGACCGTGTTCAGTTTAACACACATTCTTAGCTGTACATATGGATTTTAACCATAGAAATATGCTTATTACCTGTCACATTCCATACATGCCGAAGTGCTTTGATCGACCAATCGGAAAACAGCCATCTTGTTTCTCACCCTGCTGCGTTGGTTTGCCCCGCAATCCGGTCCCAACCCCAGGATTAATGCACACGGTGACCCAGCAATTCAGACGGGAGGGACAGTTTCATGAACTGAAACAATTAAGTTTATCTCTACGTTGCTTTTTTAATGGTCTAAACGTTGAAAATCGAGAAAACATGCTGTTACAAAACAAAGATGACATCATTGCGTGTTTCCATTGCGTATGCCTGGATGTTGCTTCACCAAGTTTCGTCCTTCCATCACAGTTCTTTCATGTACATTGTGCTGCTTTATGTCTTGCACAAGCTTTAAGGTCATCATGTAGGTCATTACGATCACAAGCACAATATGCACCTAATGCCTAATTGTAATATAATATGAAAAAACTGCTGGTTCCAGTAGACCCCTTTACCATCCCAGAGGGCACCATTTGAGGCTGAGCATTTGCATAGTTTTACTTATATGCATTATACCAAATCCCTTTGAAGTTTTTATTGAACGAATAGCCAAATTTATGCAAATGACAACCATCAAGTGCTGCCATCTGGAGTTATAAATCATTATTAGATACCCACAGGGCAAAAATAAATCCGCCATAAAAAAGTCGCCTGGGCTCAGTTGCGTCCCTATACCTTGAGGGTCACGA
>CAXHWN010001361.1:2500-14459 GCA_964020975.1 Hermodice carunculata
AACACAGACATGAACTTCAGCTTCGAATTCACGTGCACAAGGAGCGACACGACTGTGTTACATTGTATGGGGCCATATCAGTACCGAGCTACGCGGCCCCAAAAAGTTGTATTTTTTTTTACTATTCAGTAATGTAAAAGCTTAGTAGATTTGCAGTAATGCTATTGTTTTCCTGTTATTGCGCTGTTCCATTTACAGTATGTATGTACAACGCTGTGTCGTACCTCAATACGCGTTAAAGATGTGGACGACCACAGCCAGTGTCATAGTCTGCGTAATATATGTAATCATGTGCTCGGTGTATATATATATATATTTGAATATTGGGGATCCTACCAATGCTAGTAATTTTAGCCTCTGGTATCAGGAAACCACGTTCGGGCAGATCCAGGCGTATCAATGCAGTGCTGGGCTAAGGGATAGACAATGAACTCAAATTATCTTGCTCATGTAGTTATATTGCATTTGTGTCTTTTTGTCCCTAAGCACTTTTTGGTAGTCATTACCGTATTCCGTATTCCAAACTGTCTACACTCCATAAGATAATCTGTCACTATCTAATTTGGCTACACGTGGAAGTATTATTCACGTTCTTCTGTATAATGTTGTCTTAGGCTGTGTTGGCCCAAATAAATTTAAGGATCGTCAAAGGTAACTACTCAGAACATGATTCTGAGCCTGCTAATAATATATATATATATATATATATATATATATATATATATATATATATATATATATATATATATATATATATATATATATATATATAATAGGCTACGAATATATGGAACTTCTTTTGGCACCGGGGCAGCTGGCACTTATCGAAAAAACATACAATGTTATTTTTACTTGAGTTGCAATGTGGATATCACCTTAAAAGTCAGAAACTCTGCAGTTGCAAGAGCGGAAATAAATACATCGCATTTTACAAAGAGATAAGGGAGAGGGGAGCTTTGATTGTCACGCTTTTAAGGAGCTGGATGTGACAAAATTAAGACTCCAATACAAACGAATATATGCTACCTAATACGGTATAAATACTGTCACTCGAATTTCAACAATGTTTTGACAAGTGGCCTTTGTATGTTTGGATGCTTTGGAAAATAAAAGTTTGACTCAGTAGACGAACTGTCTCTTCTGGTCTTTTTAGTATTCAAGTAGATACGCCAATATTTCTGTGGAAATCTGGATGTCTGATCCTTTGCTACCCAAAATTTCTCTCTTTTTTTTCCTGCTTACGTAACGTTTCTATCTCGTGATCCAACATCTGCATGCATGATGGGTTCTACTGCAACTGGGCGCCTTTTCAGAGAATAGACAAGCAGGCAGCTATGGTTAGTTTCTTCTCTGGTCTGCCTCAATTCTGTCCATGTTGAATTGCTCAGATGTGCAAAAGACACAGTTTATAGCACATAATTTTTGTGTTTTGTAAAGTGCACATATTTTTCTTTTCTGTAGCAAGAAAGATTGATTTAGGGCATCATTTTTTCCAATTGTTTTGAGCTTTTCATTACAATATACGTTGCTATAACTTTAAATCAATATATGTGCATTCGATAATGGAGGCACCTGCTCCACAGAAAGGCATGACATGCTTCAGACAGGTAATATGTTTCTTATTTGGCCTGTGTGGCTCGTTCCGCCAAACAGTCTCATTGAGCTGGTATTGACCAACGATTAAAAATACTGTAAACGTTGTAACATTGTGGATACGTCTTTGTACATAAAGCTCCCATTATAACAAGACCGTGTTGTTGATTCATGGGCATTGTCCTG
Source organism: Hermodice carunculata (assembly GCA_964020975.1). Lineage (NCBI taxonomy): Eukaryota > Metazoa > Annelida > Polychaeta > Eunicida > Amphinomidae > Hermodice > Hermodice carunculata. The sequence goes on from CAXHWN010001361.1 coordinate 4,280, forward strand.
ATAATCTCATTTTCGTACACTTGGAGCGATTTGCGTACTGACAAAGCTATAATTACACATGCCATATAAAGTTACACCAGTGTGAGAAATCTATATTGCAGTTAGAGAAAAAAGAACAAAAACTCGCGCTTGTACAGGTGATACCTTATTTGACGTCTAGCCCGGTACAACCGCGCGTGTAAAACAACTTTGATATGGATTATTCTTTGGGTCAAAAGCTCGATTACTGCTCTGAGGTCCAAAATAAAGATCCTGACGCTGAATATATATTAATCCGAAACAGCGGATCGACTTACCAGAGAGAGAGAGAGAGAGAGAGAGAGAGAGAGAGAGAGAGAGAGAGAGAGAGAGAGAGAGAGAGAGAGAGAGAGAGAGAGAGAGAGAGAGAGAGAGAGAGAGAGAGAGAGAGAGAGAGAGAGAGAGAGAGAGAGAGAGAGAGAGAGAGAGAGAGAAAGAGACTCACGGGCAAAAAACTGCCATTCCCCTATCACCGAGGGTTGACATCCATTTTCTTCTTTCTTAACTTCATCGGTCAAAATAATTTCCCTTTCATTTGGTAACCAAATGCACATTGACACGCTAAGTCACATGTCACATAATGTCTGGATGACAGAACAACGAACTTTCGCCTAATCTGCGCATTGTCTATCCCATTGTACAAATAAGAAGTACGAAGTAATTTTCTACCAATATGATGTCTCGCTGGGAAAGTCTCAGAAGTAGCAGTTTTTCCTACTGACTTTTCCCCATAAGCTTGAACAACAGACATATAATTTATTTGTTTGTTGTTTTGCATTCTGATATTTAAATTGAATTCTAATGCTTTAACCAGCACTATTAATTGGTGTCGACCTGCTAAAGGGACGGAGTTATCACCGCTACGGGCAAATAACAGTTTCTGCTTGGCTGTGGCAGATATGGTCAACTTTATCTCATTAGTCTTGTCGCAATATTCACCGGTACTAATGTTTTAAGTTTGCACAAGGACAGAAATGTCTAATACTTCTCTAGATGCAACAGTAAGTGGATATGCCATCGCAAAACCTAGCCAAAAAACAATTAAGAATTATGGACATTTGCGTCTTGCTAGTCGCGCAGCCGCATTATGATTGAAATCGAATGAAAATTGACCAACATGTAGTTATGGCTGATGAAAATCTTCATATGGCAAAACTACCTTGCTTTTGAACCTGAGGGGTCACCTGTAATTTCAGGAATGTACAATATTAGAATTCCTACATTTTAAGTCCAACATGATTTATATGGGAGGAAAATTGTCAAGACCACTTACAGTTTCATAGTACTGCTTGTTTTGTAATAAAATGTAAAGATTATTACAGTTCAACATACCCTAGTCCAGTTTGAAATGTGATAACTCCGGTGATTAGTAACTACTAGAAATCCTAACACAAACAGTCTGCGTTAAAATTGCAGTATCACAGGAAAGCGAATGTAATGCAACATGAATGAGCCCAAGGCAACGCACTTGGGTTAGTGAACAGAATCTATCTATCTATCTATCTATCTATCTATCTATCTATCTATCTATCTATCTATCTATCTATCTATCTATCTATCTATCTATCTATCTATCTATCTATCTATCTATCTATCTATCTATCTATCTATCTATCTATCTATCTATCTATCTATCTATCTATATAGCAACTTTACACAAAAAAGAACGAATTTTGATGAGATTTTTTGGGGAAAGTTAAGGACACATTGCTTGGATTTTGGGAGTAATCCGGATATTTGGGGGGGTCCAGGAATTTTAAATGATTATTTATCACTCCAAGATAGGGACATGAAGGAAAGGAGCTGCCTATGCGGAGGCAACCGCTCTCCGAGTGCTTTCTAGTTTAATTTTAGAATAGTGTTGTGTAACATATTGGTACGTAACTGCATAGAGTACACAGAAAACATGAGATTCGAGCTAAAGATCTTCTGACATGCTATGGTTAGAGTGCGGTTGGCAATACTTAAATGTCCCATTGATAGTTAGGGAAATATGCCGTTTAATATTTTATAATGGTGACAAGGGATATTGGCTTAATGTGAAGAAAGCTTGTTATCTACATAATTAAAAAAAGAAAAAAGAAAGAAAGGAAACCTAATTAGCTATGAAACTTTCAAGTATCAATTGCTGTATTTTAATGACGCTTTTGTGAGTCGCAAACTAGAAAAAGAGTAGTTGTTTATAAATGTAAAAAAAAAAAAAAAATAAGTTTAATGTGAAAATTTGAACGTAAATTCCTTTGCTTCTTGCAAAACATGGGCTAGCCAATATTCCATCTATTGCTGCATCTCCCCTCAGTGCTTGTATTCTCATCCCGGCTGGAGCCGTTTAAAATGTCGATGCCGAAATACAACGGGATATATCATAATGTCTAATTTTTAATTTAAGCTGAATTTTTTTTAAATGACAGTTAAAAAAGAAATAATCTTCAAGGTACAAGTGAGCACTCGCCAGTCCCAGTGCTCAGTAAAGGTTTGCCTGTTAAATTACGTTTCTTGCTTTGCATATGGAGGCCCAGAAACGAGTCGCTTAGCATGCAAAACATAGGCATCACTTCACGTAAATAATAGACTTCAGGCATCGGATATTTGTTTTAAGATTTCAAAATGCAATGTAGATAAACCGTACCGTCACTCGGGAAGGACCATTTATGACTTTATTCAACTTTCGAATTATCTAAAACTGAAATGCTGAATTACCTATTATGATTTCCCACTTATTTAAGTGTGAAAATGGAAAGACATACGACGACATTCAAATAGAGCTGTTTTACCTAATTTGGTTCGTAGCGGGCATGTACTTTGAATTTTTTTTTAAGATAAGCCTGTTTTATGGATTAAAAGATTAAGTTAAAAGTTTCATGGCGTCGCAAGATGGTTATTAACTTGCATCTGTACCTTTCTTTAAAACTGTTTTGCCATATTAAATCGGTAAGCAGCTCACGTGGCGGCACAGGACACGGGTACATATCGAGGTATAGAAATGCTACTAAGTCAGTGCAATGAAATTCATGTGGACATTGCAGCAATGTTGAACTTTTAAAAATGATGGTCTTTTAGATATTTGAATGATGATGATGATGATGATGATGATGATGATGATGATGACGATTACAATAACAATAATAACAATGCCATGGCCACTACTACTACTACTACTACTACTACAGTACTACTACTACTACTATTACTACTACTACTACTACTGCTACTACTACTACTACTACTACTACTACTACTACTACTAGGGGGGCAAATCCTAAAAATAAATTCTCTGAAACCGCTCACCCAAGTGCTTTGATATCACACAGAAACACTCCTAGGGACTGTTCATTCTTAATTTGTTAACACGGTAGGGCTGCATTTTTTGTTTTTGTGTGTTTTTGCTATTTTGGACCTTTTCTCCAGAACCGTGACTCCGATTAAGCTGAAACTTGGTGGATATGTTCTTGGTGAAAGGGTCAAACAAAATAGTTCACTGTTTAGCAATGCTGTACAATCCTTATCTTTTCACTCTTTTTTTTTTTTTTTTGGTTTCAATTTGAGTAATTACCGGTAAGTGCACCTTTCCTATTGATAACTATATAAATCAATGTGCAGTCTAATCAGAATCAGAATCAGAATCAGAATTAGAATCAGAATCATTTTATTTCACATACAGATAACAAATTGCACAAGAATATTTGCAACAAAATAGATAATATGACATTGTTTTGAAACAATCTAAGCAGAACAAAATATTTCAGGAGACCTCAGCTAAGGATATTTTATCCGCTCTCGCTGAGGCCACCTACAAAGGAGAAATGACTTTCTTACAACATTCACATTGCAGATCCAAAAACACTTATGCTGAGAAAAGAAAATACAATAATGAGATTTTAACTTATTTGCAGTGACACAATATCTTCATGTGTGTTGCATACATAACAGTTAGGTATGGTACACTCACATTGATATTTACTCACAAAATATGACTTACTGTATTTTGAAAAGCCAAGGTATGAATGTGTTAGAATTTTGTCTTTAATGCGGGGAAGGATATTTTGGAGTAAATGAGGAATGTAGTAGCGAATACAATCTTTCAATGTTGCTTTTTTTAGGGGCAGGGATAATAGGTCTTCCTCTAGAACGTGTAAAATGAGGGTGTAATACAAGAGTAAAATTCAAACATATTTTCAAAATAACTTCACATTCAGTGTAACGGGAATAAAACTTGAGTGCCTTTAACTGCAGAATACCATGTACCTTTAAAACATTCAGCTGCTTAAATAAGGGATCTGTATGCGCATTATACCCAGCATTACCTATGAGACTATCACTTTCTTTTGCAACATGAAAATTCGATCCAAAAAATAACTCCATACAAGAATACAATAATTTAGATGTGATAGGAATAGGGAATTGTACATTAAAAGTAAAGTTCTTGTGGAAAGCTACTTTCCAAGTTTTTTAAAAATTCCAACCACTTTAGAAGGTTTGTTGCCAATTTTGGATAAATGTGAATTCCAATTCAAATTTTCATGTATACATAAACCAAGGAAATCAAAAACCTCAACCCTGGAAATGGCAACATCATCAATTTTTAAGTCTAGCACAAAATTTATTTTTTTCTGTGGGAAATGAATTAACATGTACTTTGTTTTTGCAATATTCAATGATAATTTGATAGCAACTAGCCAGTTATGAACATTTCTGAATTCCATATTGATGGAACTTGACACGTTTCCTTGAGTGTCAGACGTAACATTAGAAAAACACAAAGAATTTATCCAAGTTGTGTCATCTGCATATAAAATGGAATCAAACTGAGTTGAAGCTAAGTACAAGTCATTTGTGTAAATGATAAACAGGAGCGGGCCAAGAATGGGCCCTTGAGGTACCCCTGTGGTTACAGGTAAAGTATCTGAACATAAACCATCAAAATAAACATACTGTTTCCTACCAGACAGGTAGTCTTTAAACCAATCCAATGCCACACCTGTTATGCCATAATACTGAAGTTTATGCAAAAGAATTTTATGGTCCAAGGTATCAAAAGCTTTGCTTATGTCTAGATAAATAGCTATGGGTAGCTTTTCATGATCAAGAATTTTCATAATTCGATCTGTGAACTCTAAAGCAGACCTTTCAGTGGAGTGCGACTTTTTAAATCCATGTTGACTTTTGTAAAATAACATTTTTGACACAAAATATTCATTTAGTTGATTGTATACCACTTTTTCAAAAATTTTGGATATGGCAGGCAATAGTGAGATTGGACAATAGTTTTCAATAATGGTCTTGGTGTCTTTATAATAAAGGTACTACTTTCGCAGTTTTTAATTTATCAGAAAAAATTCCACTTACCAAGGACTGATAAATAATCGAAGTTGGTGGTGCAGTAATGAATAGGTTGAGACCTTTCAATAGTTTCATTGATAAATTATCATGTCCTGTACTGGTCTTAGGTTTCAAATTTTGAATGATGTTAGCAATGCATGATGAGTTCACAGGCGAGAAAGAAAAAATACGTTCAATGCGTATTTTTAGATATGATGTAAAAGCTGGTCCATCCTTAACATTTATTTTGGCTGCAAGCTTTGGGGCAATATGTGAGAAAAAATGATAGAATCTGTTTGCAATTATTTCTTTATTATTAGTTTTGTTATTGTCGATTTGAAAAAAAAAACGAAGATAAGACTTTTTTATTTTTGTTACTGTGAAGAATAACTTTCATAGTATCCCAGGTTTTTTAGTATTCTGTTTATATCTTTCAAACTCAGAATGATAATATCTGTGTTTCAGTTCATTTATATATCTATTTAATATTGAATTGTAAGTTTTCAAATTTTGTTTCAGGGTGTTATATTGGGGATCAATTTGAGAAGTACTTTCCATTTTTTTTTATAAAGCCCATCACGATATTTAATTGACTTCAAAATACCATTAGTAATCCATCAAGAATGCTTATGTTACTATCTATCAAATTTAACAGTTTTAATTGGAAGATGTTTGTTTTCTGGCATTAACAAGAATTTTCTCTAATTTGTCATAATTTTCATTTGGGTTACAATATAAGTCAGTATTTAGATTCCATATAATATTGGTATTGTTAATTTCGTCATAAAAACGTTGAAAGGCATGAGGGTCTTTAGTTTCAATTTTTACAAATTTGGGGGGAATTTGAGCTTTCAGCTTTAATTCAATACAAGTGAAAATAGGTAAGTGATCTGATAGGTCCGAAAGTAAAATCCCAGATACACATGAACGAACTGAACGTGACAATATGCAGAAAACCTGATCTATGAGGATGGCAGTTCTTTCTGTAAGTCTGGTTGGCAAGGTAAATTTAGGATAGAAACTGTTGCATAACATGATATCTAAATATTCAGCATATTTTTTCTGGTATTTATCTTTAACAAGTCCAAATTAAAATACCCCAAAATGATTATTTCGGATGATTCACGTGATAAAGTTTCAATTATTGGGCTAAGTTCAGTTGTAAACCTGTCAATATCCACATTTCTGTCTCTAGGTGGTCTATAGATATTACATAGTGTTATCCTTTTCTCTGTATCATTCATATATACATCAACAAAAAGTCCTTCCCAAACTTTGTTTGGAATATAAAAATTCCTAAGTGAAAAACTCAAATTTTTATGCAAGTATATAAGTATACCACCATGAGAACTACAAGTAGCTCCACGGGTAATCATAGCATAATTATTCAGGTTAAAAAATAAAACATTGGGTGAGTCTCCATCTAGCCAAGTTTCTTGTAGACAAATAGTATCAAATTCAAAGTCATTTTTTGCAAGATCATTTATCAGTATGTGGAGTTTATCAAATCTTGCATTCAAACTTTGACTATTTAGATCTAATACAGAAAAGGTGTCTTTTAATGGCTTGAGATATTCAGCTAAGTATTTAGTTTCAATATACAGTGAGTCAGAGGCTATAGATATAGTATTTTCTAAGTCATTTGTGCCATTTAGGAGCTCATTTAAGCAATTTGTAGAGATTCGCCCCAAATTTCTCAACTTCCAATTGACAGTTTTTATTTTTTTTCTTTGAAACCGTCAATCAGATTGACTTTTAACTTGGTGGCAATGTACTTTGTGTAAGTCTGTAGCAGATTGTTCAAATGGACAGGCACCAATAGTTTTGGGGGATTTTTATGAATTTATTTTTTTTGGGGGGGGGGGGGGGGGTTTGGGGGCAAATCTTAAAAAAAAAGAAAATCGCAAAGGTATATGTACATGTCAGCTGAGCACAGGACTTTCACAGTTCCCTTGTTAAGATTACGCATGTGCTTGCAGTCAAGGGTCAAGGTAATTTGGCTCAATGAGTATTTCAAAGGGACGACCAACCTTGGCCTTTGACCTTCAGAAGTCAAATGAAAGTCACAAAATTGGCAGTGTTACTATAGCAACAATTTGACTCCAACATGGTCCAAATGACATTAACATTGACCGAGCCACGGTTCAATGAAAATTCTAAAGAGCTAAATGACCTTGGCTTTTGACCTTTACAGGCGTCATGTGAATTACAAAAGTGTGCGCCAATGCATTTCGTATAGCTTTAGGCCAGGTGGAGCAAAATCGAATATATACTGATCGACTTATGGCAGCATGGAGTTTTTCAAGCGACAATGAGCTAAAACATAAAAGCTTGTAAGTTAATGTTAGATTTGTGCGTTAACACATTCCCTATGCATTGGGCCCAAAAAGATCAAAATGGGATAAAAATTGACCGTGTTATGGCCAGTTGAATATTTCAATATGGAGGGGGAGACCCCGATTTTTACAACCTAAAATGTCAAATTTTAAGCACAAAAATGTTCATGAACATCTATATTTTAAGCCCAGCATGGTGGAAAAAATACGATAAGTGACGTAGGTTGAGCAAGTTATGTTGAGCTCAAAATCTTCATATCGCCAAATAACCTTGCCCTTTGATCATTCAAAGCCATGTACAGTGTGTGTAGAGAGGCCTAGAGTTGTGCTATGCAGAAAACTGAATATTGAGTTTGATAACGTTTAGACATATAGGCCAAAAGGTGTTTCCATAATTGGGTCATGGTGACCCAAAAATTACGCCAAGGTTACAAATTGAATGTTTCAACTGAATGTGCACAAGAAGGTGTTTCATCGTTGGCCCATCCTGGTCCAAAATGTCACTGGCAACTTTATGACTTTACAAACATCAAACTGGAAAAATGTGGAAGCCTGAAAAATAAATGTCAAGGTGACAAATTATATACCAGCCGCAAAACTTATGTACGCAAGTATGGTCCTGCAAGAATGACGACTTGCAGGTCCCGTCCGTCCCTCGTGCATTTTGTTTGCATAAGAACAAGTTTTTTTTTTTTTTTTTTTTTTTATTGAACGGCCATATGACGTTGACATTCAAACCTGGTAGCGCTTGCCCCAATAAGGTTTTGATGCGCCCCGATGCCAGTTATCCATAGAACTCAACATCATTCAAATCGGTTGAACTTTTTGAGTTGTGCAAAGTACAACTACAACTACTACTAACGTCCGTTCCTGAGATTTTGCTCATGCATATCGTTTGCCAAAAAAGGCGGATTTTTTATTTTATTTTATTCTTTGGAACGGCCATATGACCTTGACTTTCAACTTGATAGTGTATGCCCCAATGAGATTTTTCTGTGTCCCGACGTCAGCTATGCATAGAGCTCAACAAAAATCAAATCGGTTGATAACTTTTGAGTTGTGCAGAGAACTCCTACAACTACAACTACTAAGAATGATGGTGATGACGGTAATGATAATGATTATACTACTACTACTACTACTACTACTACTACTACTACTACTACTACTACTACTACTACTACCACTACTGCTACTACTACTACTTATTCTAATTTTTCAACATGGCCGCCCGATGGGAAATAAATGGGTCAATGTCACCAACCAATTATCAGGTGCAGCACTCCTGTTCAATTCACACTCCTTTATTTAATGCAATCACATCTAAGCAGGCTTTACGGTCTCTGACATTACGGGTGTACAAAATTCAAAATTCCCAAGTATGCCAACATTTTTCGCCAAATGACGATATGACTTTGACCTTGGACTCAACATTTTCGAAAAAATGGCGATATGACCTTGACCTTTTACTCGGAACCCATGTGTTCCATTGGACAACATGTGGCGGTGGCACACATTGTCCGTATGTAGGTTGTTTGACAGGATCAGATTGTATGTTTTCGAGTTATGGTAAAAATTCATAAGGTACAGTGTGATCCGATTACCAGGAACTCTAGGTTACGGGCACTCGAAAAGTACGTCACTGGGAAATGTGTTTGTTGTTAGTGCTGGGGGTGCTTTTTCTCCGCAGATGCAAATCGTGATAGAGATAAAGTAAAATAAAAATGGCAAAAAGAATTTTACCGGCACACATTTTTTGTGTACTAAATTTACCCTTTGAGACGTGGAGATCAGGGTCGTTTGCACTCTTGAAATATTCAACTGGCCATAACATGGTCAATCCTCATCCGATTTTGCTCTGGTGGGGCTCAATGCATTTAACTTGTGACCTTGACCTAATGGGAGGGTGGTTAATTAAAATTACTTGGCATTTCAAGAGAGATCGCGCGGATTATAAAGATAAGATAAGATAATTATATTTTAGACGCCGTAATCTTTTCACATATAATAAATCATTTATGGTTTAATAGCACGATAACGGAAAGCTTACAGACGTATTAAGTTGAACATTTTCTTTTCATCTTAAAATAACATCATGGCTAATATTTTAGCGCAAACATCAGGGGACAATAAGAATCAGTCACAAAAAAGACAAGGAAAAAATCACCTTGACAACTACAGATAAAGAAGGCAAACAAACAAACAAACAAACAAAATACGTCAGACTTCTTGATAGATGCCTTTATGCTAATATGAAAATATACAAAAGATATATTGGCGGTTTTATCCCTCAAGCTGCCATTTTAGGCCGAAATATCGCTGACAAGTATTTTGACACGAACCAGAATACACACAAAGTCCGTTAGGTAACTGATCCTTCACGTAATTTCATTTTACCATATGTATCTCAACACGTGATAATTAGATGGGCTCCAAACTATTGGATCCAGCACCTACAAACTAGACATCCAAAGCCACATTAAAACGTAAGTCAGCGTGTTAAATTG
>CAXHWN010001365.1:0-21000 GCA_964020975.1 Hermodice carunculata
CATATATATATATATATTATATTTTGATTTCCCAGCTAGCAAAAATTACATACCCAAAATGAATGACTGGTTCTAAAATATGAATTCAACAGATTATGCTTTGTAATGAGATGATATGAAACTTGCTGCCATGAAACCTTATTTCAAATTAACAGACTACATCACAGTAAATTTTGCAGCAATGGGTCAAACACTGATTACGTGTTTTTGCCTCACTGGTGTAGTCCTAGAGTTTTCCTAACAGGGTAAAACAATGGGTGTAATTAAAAGTGTTTTAAATGATTGATATGAGATAGGAAAGTAAGCAAATGTAACATGTAAATGAAGGGGGACTTGATTTGGTTTCCATCCGACCCTCATTCTGGTTTCTGCCACCAGAGGGTAGTAGTGTTCCAAATATGGCAGGGACTTTTGAATAGGGTGCATCAGTGTATTTCACCATAACACAGTGCAAGCACAAGTCAGGTTCCGCTGGCAAGGCCAGTGTCTTTGATGGGTCTTCTGTCTGCTCCTGAGATGATGACTTCTTCAACCAGCCGTGCGCATGGCAAATTTGTTTCCAGTGTACGTGTGCGTCGCTGTTTATATGCCATTCATGAAAAGATCCTCATGAATTTACACTTTTCTTTTAGTAAGAAAGACTCTTCAAGAATATCATTTTACTACATATCCACATGTGGGTCGTCTGTGTATGTAGGGCCTTTTCACAAGCTTAAAAAGTCAAGTACTGAATTGAATTTTGTCAGTTCAACTTGCTACAGCGATACCCTTTTTGTCCAGGAATAGTTTATTTCTTATTATATATTATCAATGTTACCGTTATTGTTACTATTCGTACTAATATTACATATATATATATATATATATATATATATATATATATATATATATATATACACATATATATATATATATATATATATATATATATATGTATGTATGTATGTATGTGTGTGTGTGTGTGTGTGTGTGTGTGTGTGCGTGCGCGTGTGTGTGTGTGAACAGGCAAGTTCATTCAAAACCGTTGTTCCACAAGGTGCTGTTGCACAGACAAAATAGACAAAGAAATAAAATGAAGTGATAAGTATTAAAAGTATTGAAATTTGATGATGTAAAGCAAGTCACACTATTATAATTATTTTGTCCTTGTATTCTTACTTGAAAATATGCACTGACTACATTTTTAAAGACAAACTCAAACATTGATGAATTTAAAAATGGCTATGAAACATAAACAGAATTGTACTCCAATCTACTATTACTGCTATCACGTTACTGTTGTGTGCCTGCCATTGCAAGAACTTGTAGCTATCCTTGGGTGTGTAACGAAGTAGCGGACAGAACAAACATAAAGTTGGTTATCTGTTTTTTTTTTTTTGTGATGAAAATGTTGACAAACTCCATCTAGGGGACCGTATGTTGTCTTTTCGCTTCGCTTATGTGGGTGCATAAAGCAAAAACTATTTGATGGGATGGATATGATTACATAATTTATGTTAAAAGCTCTACATGTATAGTTGCGAGGCCTTTGCCTTAATATCCAACATTTTTGTAAGCATTTTAAATTAAATCGAGCGACTATATAATGTCCAGTTTTCAAGAAAATGCACAATGCTGAAACTTGTTAAGTTCTTTCATGTGATTGTTCAATTTGGGAGTTATGATATTTGTACACATGTAGTATGATTTTAAATTTGTTAAATATTTTACTGACACTTCAACTTAAAGAGAGACTGCAGTGCGCTCATACTTGAAAAGTAGATTTGTTTTATTTTCTATTTTTCAGAAAAAAAAATCATGTGGAAAGATTTAGTACTTTACTAACTGCATTTTTTTAGATTTCTTCTTTACTGATCACAGACTTTCCATCTAAGACAATGCGGTCTTCTAGATTTATTCTCGATGGTTTAACGTCTCCTTTTTTTTATTAAGGTGTTGCCGAAGTCAGTAAAAGGTGTTTTCAAAGCGAAGATTTAGTCCCAACTGTCGTTGTTTAACTTATTAAGATTCCATATTGTAGCCTGGCCGTGACGTCAGATATGGTTGCTGCTGCGTTGGAAGGACGAAGTTTAGATGAGGCAATCGACCAAAACAGAATGTTCTACATAGATTTGACATGTATGGAAAACATAGAAGGCGAACATGGACGAAAGGTAATACACTTCTCTGTTGTCTGTTGTAAGCTCAAAAACAAAGTTTTGTGACTGGAATATTGTGCCAATATTACACGACAGGATCTGATCTGAAAGCCTCGTGCTGTATACCACTAGTGTATTGCAATACCTAAAACAGTTATAGTTTTTAAAATACGAACACTTAGTCAGGTTATGCTGATAAAACTGGTAAAATGGTGTTCCATTCAAAATATAGCAACGTATTCACTGTTCATTGAGGGGTGCAGAACAGGTCGTATCTACATTTGTACCATAATCAACGACATTATTTTGCCGGTGTTATGTAGCATCCGGTAAATACATTTCTTTTGCCGATGCTGTGTTTGCAATACAAATTGCACATCTTCATGCAACGATGAACAATTATATTGTTACCATTGTTATCATTATCTTCACCAACATCATAGATATGTAAGCAAAAGGATATGATCATTAGCCAGGTCCTCTTCCGTTTCCGTTTCCGTTTCCCGACCGACTGAATTTGAATTATGTTATGACCTGCATACTAAGCTTTGATCGACTTTATACGTTGTATATACAACTTTGGGAAGGTATGTTATGAAAAAATATGTCAGCACGCTCCACAAGTTAATAATTACCAGTAAGTTATTAACAAGTTTTGTATCGATTATTATGTGCAACCTTCAGTTGCTTACTGCAATGTGCGCATTTTTACCATTACCCATTAACTCTTTCAGTGGAAGATTTTGTTCTGAGTCAACAATTTTCCTAGGTTCTTTGGCGCATTGCGCTGAAAGCTCACCTAGGAAGGCTATGACCATTTTGTTCTCTGGAACTAGAGGCTGGTACTTGAATGAAAGTTGTGTTCATAAGGAATATGAATCTACCCATCCTTATTACAATAAGGAGCAGAGCAGTCCGTCTCAAGTAATTCGACTTAAGTTGCATCGGCATTACAAGAGTTAAAAACAGTTGACCTACTGAAAAGAAATCATGCAAATTACACTTTTTTTTTTGTGTAAAGTCGCACTTTTTCACACTGAGCTAATGTTGCCCTTATAAATGTTCAGACCTGTTGCTATGAAAATATATGTATCTTCCAAAAGAGAAGTTTACCTAACCTCTGTTGGTCTCGCCTTGTTTTTCTTTTGAAATAGAATACGTTTATGTCATAAATGACCGACAATACATTTAACAGCAAAATGCTACAGTTTCTACCAAAATATTTTACAGTGTATCAAAGTTGTGTTTTCTTGTTCAGACGTGCGCACCGCTAGCCCTATTCTACCTACGGGACGACAAGCAACTGGTTCCGGTGGCCCTTCAGCTGATGCCTACATCTGCACCAGACAACCCGGTCAGTCATTAGCCACTTTTTCTCGTAACTTCAACAGTATGAGTAAGGTTTTCTAGCTATAAAGCAATTGTTGACTTTTACATGCTGCCCTTAATTCATTCTACACTTCAATTATAAAGGTTTTTGGTCCGTGGTTTTCCTATTGCTCCTCTTTACTTGTCATAAAATACAGAAACCAGTCGCTTTAGTCTGTGCAAGCTTGTACTTGAATTAATGTTTATTGTGAAGAATTATTTAAAAATTAAATTTGTCTTGTAATTGAGGTTAATAATTACGAGTAAATGAGGGATTAGAATTTAATAAGTTAAAGGTACACGCTACACATATGTTTGTCGCTTAAGCATCCAATGATCGTTAGCCATCTCTTGTTTTGCTGCTCCTCCTTGAATTACAAATCTCTTATTTCTTTCAGTGCTCACTACGACTTACGTCAAACTATTTAGAACTAATTGCTCTTAATTGTATAAAGGGTGCTAAATTCATGTTCATTGTGAAAAGACCTTTCATTCAAGTATCGGCATGCCCGTAGTTACATGGAATATAACAGCCCTGGTCAACAACTTTCCTCGGCATGCTTTAGGCGCATTGCCCCCAAACGGTGCAGAGGAACGCTGAAATCTGGACCTGAGTTAATATTTTAATTGGACTGCACAAATTTAATCTTATTTAAATGTTGAAGATATTATACTTTCCATGTTTGCCTTATCAGAGCCAACGTACTTTTAAAAGTAATTAAAGCTTTGTTCTTTCATACATTTTTCTCGTTCGTTACTTTTATTAATAATATGAATTCCAAAGATACCTTTCATTATGGTTGCAAAACAAAACAAAATGTGATTTCTGAGGTCTATATTTTCAGGTGTTTCTTCCGTCCGACCCTGAGTACACATGGTTACTAGCCAAAATGTTTTATAATGAGGCGGAGGGCCAGTATCATCAGATGGGTGCCCACCTTGGTACGTCCCTGCTTAATTTATAAGTGCTAACAAACGGAAGGCTGACTGACAATGTTTGTGATCGTGGGAAAAGCGTTTTACTTTAATAAGCGTTTGGGGAAAAGATTTTCGCCCCGTGCGTCTGCTTAACCACCCCATTTCCAAGCTCATTTTGGCACATTCTCGCGAAAACATTGTGCCAATTACTACTTTTCATCGAACGAACGTTTTCAAAAAATTGTGCACAGACAGTCCCGTACTGATCTATCATCTGGGGCGGTGTGGTTTCTGGACCGTTGAAATCTGCGGGGACCATATCTACAACACCCGACATGACAAAGTTGAGTTATGAAATATTTTAAATTTATCATTGTGTGTTAGCGACAGCAAGTGTACTCAGAAACAAAAGTATAACAGTGAGAGGTAATTATTTCAAAAATTGACGCAAACACATTTAGTATATAAATAGTGTGTTTATTATTTCATTTAAAACGAATAGGTCCACACCTGGATTGGCATGCATGGCCAATGGTGAATACATGTATGTTGTCGGCTGATTTCAACGGTCCAGAAGGCACATCGGCCTTGTTTATGGATCTGTGCGGAACTATCTCCATGCAAGTTTGAATTTGAAAACTTTTGAACGATTAAAAGTAGCAATTGGCACGATGTTTTCTTGACAATGCGGTAAAATGAGCTGGGACATAGGGTCGTTAAACAAACAAACACCTAATCCAAGTACGAGGCATTTTTGCACGATCCCAAACAACGTGAGTCAGCCTTTGGCCGTCGTTGTATAAGCCACGTTATCTTCTAGAAAAACAAGGTGAGCTGGTCCCAGAGATCCCATCAGACGTGGTTACTTGTTACCGTACTCGTTTTCGCATATATAACACGTATTCGTTAGTTTTCAATTTCATGTATATATATATATATATATATATATATATATATATATATATATATATATATATATATATATATATAGATATAGACATACATACATACATACATACATACATACATACATACGTACGTACGTACATACACACACACACATATATATATATATGGACTACAAATAGAGATCATTGGCACAGCTGGTCTGAGGACTGCATCACTTTTACGTTTATTTTTCTGATGACATGCGAAGGCATGACTCACATTGTGATGGAAGCAGCAGTTATTGCAGTTCACCGTCAGATGTCGCCTTCACATCCACTCCACCGGTTGCTGGGTCCCCACATGTTATATCTGCTCACTGTTAATGAGTAAGTGCTATTTCATTGTTATCTATATGGTGAGCCTGCTTCTATATTTTAAAGCTACCCATGGCTGACATTGTAGTAGTTAACTTACCAAACTCATGTGAAAGAACGAATGCGCGTCCTGTCACCACAAAACCAGAAAAAATAATTATTATTACCGAACGGTGTTAAACCCTGTTCATACGTACTGCCAGGATGCAAGGACACGTGTTCCTTTATATTACTATAGTAAGTTTTTGTTTCTGCACAATAGCTGAAAAAGTTTTTAAGATAGGACCTGTATATTGCACAGGATTCTAGTTCTTGTCCAGGGTTTAATCAAGTTCGAAGATGGGTGACCTTGACCCAAATTCAAAGGTCACAAGATCACTTTAGAGAAGTTGGTTTCTGCATTGTAACTCAGAATTTAAGTTATAACTTCAGTATTGCACATGGTAATAGCCCTTAATTATGGCTTGGTGAGCTTAGAAGATGGATTACCTTGACCAAATTCCCAAGGTTACCACCTAGATTCCTATTGGTGAACTTGGTTTCTGCATGATAACTTAAGATGTTTTTTTGCCGTGGGCTTTCATATTGCACAGGAATATAGCGTTTTATTACAGCTAGATCAAGTTCTGAAATGGGTGATCTTGCGTCAATTCCCAAGGTTACAGAGCCACGTTACTGAATTTGGTGTCTGCTCAATAACTGCAGAAATTTTTGTCAGAGTTTTATTTTGTAGATGTTCAGAGTCTTCTATTACGGCCAAATCAGCAATAGTGACTTTGACCTAATTTCCAAGGTCACAAGGCCACTTAAATGGATTTTTGCTTTCTACATCCACTTCCTAGGTCATAAGGGCCCCATTTAATACTATGAACAGGGCAATGCAGGCGAGCATAATGACGGCAGGGGGGCATCTATGTTTTACAAATATATCTTGTTTTACAATTAATTTAATAGTCTTAATATTTATTTAGTGAAAAACTATTAATCACACTAGGGGATCAAATTTTACACGTTATATACATGATGATGGTATCTGAAATTAAAGGCTTTCCCTAATCTTTTAACAATTATTCAGCACTGCCAGAAAGAAGCTTTTGAACAAAAGAGGATGGATAGATCGCACCATGAAATTAGGACGGGAAGGAGGGCTTCGGGTCGTACAATATTTGTATTCCCAGTGGAGAATAGATGTTGAAGGGACCCTTCCAGAAGCTCTTAAACAGCGAGGAGTGAGTTTTCAGCTTTAGTTCTTGTCCAGAATACATTGAGTGTGTCAATATCAAGGTTTTCAACTTCAGGCATGCAGTCATGGTGGGTCTCGCCACTTGTCAGGTGATTTTTTTTCCTGCGAAAGAGAACATCAAAGCAGACGACATTGATAGCCGGACCTTATATCCTATTTGAGCGGGAAACGGTTAACATTCGTAGCTTATCATATGGGGCGTGCATATCAATTACCAACTAAAGTAATTGACCCTGTCAATGGATAACTAACAATCGGCCGTCATAATACGGCTGCCCTAGTGTAAAACCACGGGTGTTGCTAACATTGGTAGGAATAAAGGATACTTATTCCACACTTTTGACGACTCCTCTATAAGCTTAGTGTGTGTTTGGAGAATATAACAATGACGTTTTAAACTGCAAGTTTAATCGATGTAGCTACTTTGGCAAAAGAAACATATTTCGTCATTTCAGATATAAGGATCGACCTTTTACAAACTGGCACTTCCTTGTTGAATGATATGGGCCAAAGCGGCACTGCAGCATAAAGCGAATGTGTCGTTTGTCCTATTCAGCCTCCAGGTTTGTGAGGAACAATATTCATGAAGAATCAAGTCATGCTAGAGTTGGCCAGGGATCAATTTAATCAAGTCCCTTAGCTTTAATGAAAAGCTGGTACTTTCTGGCGGTTTTGTTTTCGTGAATTCATTAAACCTGCAGGCAGAAGTGGCGGCGACTGCCCGTTCTCATCATCTCTTACCGTTATTGTTACTTCACTTGCCTATGAGTGGAGAAAGGTGAATGAAATTTAAAATGGTCGTTGTCTACATTATGAAATGGTAGATTTATTCATCGCCATGGTAAAGTTGCATAGCAAGACAATTGCAAAAATCGTAGGGGACTAATGTAAAAGCTTTTTGACAGATTGTTTCCATTTCAATACTCACTCAAAGGATCGTCCCAAACATAATAATACCCTTTAATAGTGCTAAGGTTCCATTGATCAAACATTTACTCTGTGTAACTGGATCAGTTAATGTTTACACTTTATCGCGATATTGAAAATATACTTGGAAAACAAACAATGTCCCATTCATAATTGATACGTAAGGGACTTAATTCCAATACTTCGTCCGTAGTTTACTGTCCAGCCTGAAACCACTCATACTGGTATAATTCTTTGTTGCCTAATGACATAATAGGGGATGCTAGGTCCATGGCCTGTTGTCCAGGACAAGCAAAGTTTGATAGAGGGCAAGTAACCTTCTGAAAATTAAGTGAAATATTGTCCCTGGACTTGTACACCCATTCCAGAATGTTCTCATCCTGGAAGCACCGCATTTTCAGGACACATCGCTTCTTGTTAGCAATTCCAGTCAACAGATGGCCAATGAGATAAGCTCGACTTGTTTGTTATCCAGCTGTCTCCACCAACAAAGGTGACAACTAGGGGATATGAAGCATTGCTGCCATCTACAGATAGGGTCCTCTATTTGCCCTGATTATCGTGATATCATGAATAATCAAAAGCAGTAATCTCTCCCATGCTAACAGGAATTTCCAGGATAAATTATAATGGCCAGCAGTCTATGAAAACTTGTCTCCGTATTAATAATTCCTTTTTTATGATGGGTACCTCATAATGTATATGCATCACCCTAAGTCTTCACACTTTGTGCCCCTTTATAGGTAATGCGTAAATTGGCAAATGTAAAATCCTTTATGACAATTCGTGATTGCACCAGCTGCATGTTCAGACACCCGGCATGTCTTTGCATATTTAGCATGTAATTGACTCCTTGTTTCGTCGAGCAACAGTTATCTTAGAAAATACTCCGTCGGTATACAACCCTGTTTATTACAAGCGTATCTAGATCCTTCATTTTATGATTTTCAGTTGCAACCTATGTCGTAAATCTCGTGTTTATCAGAAGTAAAAGGCACCGTCCAAATTTTTGCAATACATGTTGATTTGTGTTTTTTGTATTTAAAGGTTGAAGATCCAGAAATTTTACCAAATTATCGTTACAGAGATGATGCAATGTTAGTATATGAAGCCATTAAGAAGTATGTGACGACCATTGTTGAGGGCTACTATGGTAAGTGAAGGAATCAAGTCCTGTTCTCAGACAATAATGGGTGGACTTTGAACTACTAATACTGCTTTCAAAATGAAGCATTGACTGGCAACATTATTGGCAATATAAAACTGTCTTTCGCCAATTAGGCACTGGTCAGTTATGTATGTTTCATTATAATATAGTTCGTGTGCAAAGCGAATGGGAAGCTTTTAAAGAATTTTATAACAACGAAACTTCTTTATCGGCAAAGTAAATTTCTACAGATTTGCTGACCGAAATTTTTTTTTTTTTTCGGTTCAAAAGAATGTGAATTGTTAAGACACAGACAGATCCTCTCAAAAGAAATAAAGTATATGAACCAGAAATGAAAACGGCATATAAATATGAGTTTACATTTAAAAAGCAAAGCCATCTTATAGGGGCCAGTTGTGTTATTCCCAAGAACTAATTACCTCCCTTACAGCCAAGCTATCTAGTGCAAATAAAAAGTTCGTAACGCACGAAACGGATGCAATATATACAATCTCCAATCTCATTTTTGTTGTTTTAACTGAGCACCTTGATATCTTGGGGTCTTCAACAGAACTGTATCCTACGCTTTTTAAAATAAGTGAAACGTCGTTGGAGCAGCTTTTAAACGTACATTTAACACTCAGTTATTACGAAGTATTCAAATTTTGAAATGTAGAGATTACGTAAAACCCTACAGTCGTAAGTGAGAGGTGTGGAAAGTAATGCATGCATCAATCCAAGGTGCAAAATAAAAATAGTTAAGATGTCGATATTAAGTGTATTAAATTCACCCTATTTGCATGTGCTGTCAGATGAACCATCGAAGCTCAGTGAAGATTATGAACTGCAGGCGTGGGCAAAAGAATTGGTAACGGCGACTTCTCATGGTGGCTGTGGTTTCAAGGTGAGTGACGAGAGATGTGTATAGTGTGAACGGTATCCTAAATCTGAAACGAAGGCTACGATAGTTGTATCGTCACTTAGTGGATAACACGTGATAAGCATATCTTTCATGCGGGTTGATGTAAATCCAACCAAACCTTCGCTGGGGCGTTAATTTATAACGAGATGTCGGCGTCAAAATAAAATTGGTATGCCCAATGAAGGAATATACAAGAATCTAACGCTCTTAGATTGAGAGTATGCTTATAGCAAAATTGGTAGATTCAGTCCCAAAAGCATCGGATAGGTCATTCCACCTACTTGAAATGTCCTCAGAAAGATGATGGATGGATCAACGGACCAACAGGCCGACCGACGGGTAGGAGAGCCGATGGATATCAGAAAAAAATCATAGATTCTTCAACATCATATGTAGTTTCTATTGTTATACAGGGTGAGAATATGTGTACCTTCAAACCACTCGTGTGAAATAGCGAGCGCAAGCGAGCTCTTATAATTATTTTAATGTACGTACATGAACTGTGTTCCTACCATGAAGAGTACACAGTGATGATTCATGATTTTATTGACAAACAAAATCCAAAGACAGTGGGGTGGGTGTCATATATTAGCGAGCGTCAGCGAGCTCTTACCATAAACACATGTGAATATAGGATATAACAGAACGGTAAATTATCCAATCAGAAGAGTACTCAGTATCCAGCCAACGAAGTTGATTTTCTTCGTCACCCCTACTGCGCATGTGCACAGAAGTCACCCTTATCCTTCCCCCCCCCCCCCCGCCCCCCGTCCCCAAAACGCCATGTTGCCAAAGCCCGCTCAGATTTGGTGTTGTCGCGCGATAATCCAACAATCACTCTCCGTACGCACTACGTATCTGCCACAGGATACGGCACTAGTTCAATGCCGATATAAACATCTTGGGAACAATACTTAAATATGTGGAATAGTGTCTAAGAAAAAGAAAGGCAATACAGCAGATAATTTCGTTCAGCTGTTCAAGGTACTACGGCCTCGCCCCTCTAGACTGGTTTAGTAAATGGCTGCTAGAGAGACCTACTGCTTGATCCACGGACGTTATTATCGATACTTTGTAATGCTGAAGCTCGCATCTTAGGTCATGCCCACTACACATTAGGAAATAAGACAATAAAATGAGCACACACAGATTAACATATACACATGTTCGTATTAAAACTAATTAAACCACGAATTGTGATGATTACAAGTCTTACTCGACTTCTCGCGTCGAACTTTCACCGATGGGATGCGCCATTTTTGTGCAAGAGTACAAGCCATTTTGTATTACCAAATAACGATCTCACCTTGTCGATAATGCACGGTAATCTATTCACAGTCATTGTACCGAATGACACATGCACGGCTTTGTATGTTTCAAGTTTAAGTGAGAGTTATAACATGAAAGGAGACGATTATGGCTTATAACTGTCGAATGGCAAAGCCACGAGACAGTTGTAATAGCCATGATCGTCTCCTTTCATGTTATGACACATTTGTCATTGGCTGGTAGGAATGGTCATTTGTGTTTTGGTCGGATCAGTGATTTCATGATAGAAAGCGTATTATCTGTCAGTTACGTAATCAAATTCTTACACACACGTGTGACAGTGTCATTTCACTTCTGAGTCACTTCATTCGTGATTTCGCTCAGGCGTTCAGGTTGTTCGTGAATCTGCTAGCCGCCACAAAATGGAAGATGACGTGCCTCTAATTGAACTTGATAATATTGCAACTCAGCAATTATTTTTCCAAAGAAATGACGGCACCGGCAGTTCTGGGAGGTATGTTGGTTTTTATTTGTAGTGTATTTACAATTTCACAATCAAAGTTTGCGTTGCGTTCATGATATGCTACTGCTTCAAGACTACTGACCCGGAGAAGTTTTGTGGCTGATGGTATAATATGTGCTGGTACATGTATGGAAAGTTTTTATCATGGAAATTCAGGTAAATCATTTCAAATTTTATTGTTAGACATTGAAAGGGTTAATTCGGAAAGAGTGAGTTATAGGTTTTACTTTATTCACTCTTTTTGCGGGCCCTTTTTGCGATTATTGAGGGTGAAGGTCAGCCCATTATCAAGTTTCATAATACATTCTTTTTCATAATCAATGGTTATGGGATAGTATCAACACTTTTTGCGCCTTATGATTGGCTAATTCCTACCAAACATATGACAACACAGTTTAAATTTCAGGCTTGAAGGAAACATTGTATCAATGGGCAGATTACGGTTCCGTGGACTGAACTTCGGAGCTCTGAATGCAAAGCGGTTGCCACATTTAAGTTGGCCGTCAGGTGGTGGACAATAGAATAAAGATGGACAAGACCACAAACATTTAAGGTGCGGCCTGTGCCCGCTTTTCACGGTGCTAGACACTCACATAAACGGCTAACACCGTAAAAAGCGAGCACAGCTTTAACAGCGAGTGTCAGCGAGCTCTTACCATTAACACATGTGAATACAGGACATAACAGAACGGTGAATTATCCAATGAGCAGACTACTCACTATCTAGTCAATGGACTCGATTTTCTTCGTTACCCTTACTGTGCATGCGTACATGGGCAGTCATTGGATTGTTTTATGCATCCCGGGTAATTTCCGCAGTTTTATTTACACCACAGTCTCAAACTTACAGGGCTTTATGAAACTTATGTCAATGATTCATGTCTGTTCAGGAAACGTTGGGAATAAATGATAACGATTCACCAACTCGCATTGTTGCTAAAGCAGTTTGGAGGGGCGAGGCCTTAGTACCTTGAGCTGCTGAACGAACCGATCTGTCGTATAGCCATTCTTTTCGTTGGGGGAGGGGGGTGGGGTGCCATCCACTTGTCGATAGTGCACGGTAGTTTATTCTGCGAAGTTCAGTCCACGGCACGGGTAATCTGCATACTGATACAATGTTTCATTCAAGCCTGGAATTAGAACTGGGTAGGACTTAAAACTTTCAAAACCAATTGTATCTGCATGTGTGACTCTGTTTCGTGACTAAGTAAAAATTACAGTGCATTAACGACAAGGTGAGATCGTTATTTCGTTATAGGAAATGGCTCGTACATTCGTAAAAAATAGCACATCTCATCGGTGAGAGTTCGACGCGAGAAGTGGACGAAAATTTGTTATCATCACTGTGCACTCCACACAGTAGTAACACAGTTCATATGCGCAGGTTACGATAAGAGCTCGCTTGCGCTCGGTATTAGCATGGAGGAATAAACGATCTAGTTTATTCCTCCACGGTATTAGCATGCTCTTATGGTTAGGTGCGTGCGAGACCTAGACTAGACCCATATTGTTGCGGGCGCAAGCAAGCTCTCACGTTTACGTACGTGTATGCACTGTGCTCCCGCCATGGTGGAGAGTGCATAGTGTTGATTACACATCACGGTGTACCTCTCGCGCCCTAGATTTTCGCCATGGGGAGCGCTATTGTGTGGGCCTATACAATGCAACGTTTTATGCATTCCGGGAAATTTCCACAGCAACCGCCCGACCTGGTTGGTGTTTCCCCACGAATGTCGTAACGCAGACTGCAGAAATTACACGAATAAAAAAGAAACAAAAAAAGAAAAAAAAGGGAAAGTGTTGTTGATTTACGGGGGTGTGGCGGGAATATTAGCCCGTCTTTAATGAGATAATTAATACTCAAAATTGGTGTATCTCTTGAAAGGGGTAATTTTTTATCTGGGGTGTCCGGGCCTGGGATCTTCGTTTTTGAGGAAAATGAAATCCATGCTTAATCTTGTTAAGTTTCGATTTACCAAGTTAGGGAGACAACTTACATTCACGATCATAATATTTCAAACTAACGCGTACAGTAATTAATTATGGTGACACTTTACACTTTTCGTGAAATATAAGAAGCGTGTGCTTACACCTGCCATTGTGTGCCCATACGTCATTTAAAATACTGGTATTATTACGGTCCCACCACTGCCAACGTCACATACGCAATTGCGGAAACCCGAGGCGAGGGGCTTCCCACCGAGACTAACGCGCATTTAAGCAGATGGAATAGATGCACTTCGATCAGTCATGGCATATTATATATATATATATATATATACATATGTATATTCTCAATTACACTTTTCTTAAAGTTGTCACAGTTCACAGGGAAATTGTAAGTTCTGTTGCACGGATATTGAATAATGACGAACACGAATCACTAAAATCCCCTTGAGGACCTTCTATATCGTGCGGCCCTCTCTACATAAGGTCGCGGCTTTGCTCTTAAATGTCTCAAGTTGTTACCAGTGTGGAAAGTTGCAGAGTGAAATTTAAATTCAATTAGGGCAAAAGTGTACTTTTCTCAACTGTTGTGGAGGCCGGGGGAGGGTGCTGAAAACCTAACATTCCCTGCTTCATTTTTTTCATACCTTTGCCGAACTAAAATTGCCCAAATAGTACTCCCGAATTGACTTTTCCACACTATCTTGATTGACAATTAAGGTAGCGTCGGTAAACCTCCGCGTGTATACCGCTGCGGTCTTTAACCCGCTCTTCTGTCAAGGATAATATTTTTACACCCATGAAACTATATATATTTATTTTCGCCACGATCTCTAGATTTCATATGTGCTATAAAAATTCGGAAAAAGCGCACCCGTGAGACAAGAGCCGGGCTATAGCATGAGGGTCTGTTTTCAAGATTTTTTGAGGCGCAAATGAATAAAAATTTCTGTACAACCTTGAAATTTTGTGAAATGAAACTTTATATAGGTGCCCAGGTTCGGCATTTTTGTTTTTTCTCTAAAAGGAATATTTATCATTTTATCAGCTGTAGAAAGGGTATCTTCTCAAATTAACCACTTCTCTGAGTTGAGAATTCCGAAAACCGCACAAAAAATCAAAATATATCCAAACGCAGGATGCCGCACCTAAGTTATATTGTTATCTTTTCGTGCCTTTTTATTTCGTGAAGATCGGTCCACCCGTTTTCGAGAAAATTAAAATCAAAATTAGGAAAGTCGTCGCCAAAACGAAACCGTAAAAAATGGCCCCAAAAGGAAATCTGGCCGTGTTTGGTGGCATTTTCGGCTGTTACTTGAGCTGTATTCACTCCATCGTTACGACTCTTCTTGTGTGAAAAGAAACCATGTGCTACTATACGTTCTATGCATTGTCATAAAAAAATGAACATTAAAAGCCGTCAATTAATCACAATCTTTGAAGTCATTCCACTAAAACTTGAACTATTCTGTGGTTTCCTTGTGATGGTTTCTCATGTGTCCCGCTACAAAGACAATGAGAGAGGTGGGGCGAAGGGGGATAGCCATAATCGCATTATCACCCCGGGCAACCAACTTTGGCCCCCGTGTTCAAAATGGCGGCGATGACAAACAACAACACGCGGTTTTACAGTTTGTTTGACAAGTTTACAAATATGACATCGCTCACTGCTCATATGTTGGATCAAACATTGGGGACCAGCAAATTTGGCATCGCTTCCGACTCATACAACAGATCAAACAAGCGAATGGCTTTATTAACACGATGGCAGTGCTTCACTTTGCACAGTGTTTCGGAAAGTTTTGTACAACTTTGTACGACCTGACCAAATTTCAACGCGAAAACCATGTGACGGTCAAGGAAGGAGAAAAAAAATGGGAAACTTCTTCGCTGGACAGAATTGCTAGATAGCGGGTTGAGAACCAGAGGGAGATTGATAGTGAAGCTAGTTATACCGCAAGGAGTACATCAATTGCAACGGGACGCAAATTTGCGGACGTTTCGACCGGGACAGTTGTCAGTGACCAGGCAGACACGGTAGACGTTGCCGGAGAAGGCGAGTGGCATACCGAGGGGCGACCAGATCCGTCGTATTGCGAGTTTATTGACAACGCTGGGGATCAGTACCGGATTTCAAAGGATACATGGGCTATGCTGGGCCACTGTGACGACCCACCCTCACAAGACCAGTGTCCAACAGGCCCTACAAGCTGGTGCAAATTCCAAGTCGACCAAACTTTAGGGACAAACAGCTACCGGTAAGTAGGTTTTTTTTTTTTTTTTTTTTTTTTTTTTTTTACAAGATTCTAATTACCAGTTACTCAATTTGGGCCAAAGGTTTCAGATAGTTGTATATAACATGGGCCATCATATATAATTGTCCTGAAGATAGTGCTGGATTCTTTTACTGTTATACAAACACTGAAATTCTGAAAGAGAGAACCTTCATCAGCGGTTACTGTATGGCCTATGGGGCATAATGGGGGATTAATGGTATGGGAGTATCAAAGGATGCAAACACAATGCAGGTGCGTTCTGCCTTTGTTTTGCTGGTATGGTTCATATACAAACACTGTCAGATGTTAACCTTGGCATTTCATAACTTCCATTGTGTTCATGGCTTTTGTTATGCCTTCATAATGCTGTCACAAATAGGTACCAAAGTGTCCTTGTTTTTTTTTTGTTTTTTTTTCAACAAGAGAATAAGCATATATATGATAAATATTACAGCCACTTGTACCAGTGATTATTGTGGAGGGAGCAAAATAGAGGTAATATGGTAATCTTCATTTCAAAATAGCTAAATTTTATTTTCAGGCCACCAGCACAGCCACGAGCTCCAGCGGTAGTGGAATCAATGCGACCGCTGTTCACCACACTGACACAAGTGACAGACAAAGAGCTTGTGGGGTCTTGTTCACTGGGAGCTGCACAAAACGCCAATAAAGCATTACATCATGTGGTGTGGGCGATAGGGACACCCGAAAGAATGTCCAACTCAGGAGGAGTAGATGTGTACAACCCATGTGAAACAAATGGACTATATTTCATGTAAAGTTACACATGCAGGGGTCCAAGTGAAAAAAGAAAACAGTCTCATATCAAGCGCAAAAAGTAATGAGTCGACTGTTGAGCAATAAATTTGAATGCCATCAAAGTGGCGACATTGGAAATTACGTAAAAGTCAGTCCTAGTTTTTTGGACTTTGTTAGAATAAGATTTCCACTACCTGTATATATTTGTATAAAAAAGAATGGGATTTCAACAAATAGTCGTTTTTGTTGTCATGTTTTTAATGTAAAAACAGCTTGGTGGCCTGGTGTTTTCCTCATCGACATCTATAGGATAAAATGCCCCCCCCCCCGAAAAGGCCAGTTAGGAACAATATGGTATATTGTACAAGTAGTTCCGTACCAATCATTGGTTACGACCATTTCATAATTACATTTTTTCAGTGAACTGTATATCAGGGTCAATGATAAAATTTCAATGTAGGCATAAGTTTTGGCACCACAACAAAACTGCCCAGATATGCTATTTTCCCCTTTTCACCAAACTGTTAGTAGGTTTTCTTCATGTAAAATTTGTGGTAAAGTGTTATGACAATTTTGATATAGAATCTGATAAATGCAAGGATATAACAACAACATTTTTAATTTTGTACAAAAAACAAGTTTATTGACAATATATACAACACTCATTTATCCGCTTTCACCTGTACATCTCCTTCAGCCGAAAAAAAGTGTTCAAAATTTTCTACCAATCCACAAGCAATAAACATCAACCAGAAGCCTCATCAAGCTTTGTCTACACCAGTAGTCCATATTTCACATGTCCATTTTCTAATCAGTCATAATGGCACGACAAAACTCTTCTATGGAAACCTCGTATGTTCCTGGCCAGATTTCCCCTTTGACTTGGTTGGGTAGCATGGTTCTTATCAGCGCAAGGACACATGGCGGAAAGGTGAATTGGCACTCTGCAGGTCCTATTTCCTGATCCTGAAAATGCATAATGAATTATATTATTAATTTATTTCGTATGCATTGTGTAAAAATTAAAAAGCATAAAATTGTGCCAGGACTGATTATTGCATACTTTTTTTCAATCCCATGATAAGAAAATTTGACATGAATACCTGGATATATATAAAGATAATGAAATATTATGAGGACATTGTCATTAAATAAATAATGAATACAGAATTATATAACTGATTTTTTTAAAAATCTTGAAAGTGCCTGCGTTGATTTGTTGCATAATTTCTTCAATCCCACGATCAGGGAGGTTGACATGAATACTAGGCCTTTTCAATTGGATATATGTGAAGATATTAAAATCTAATAATATATGTAAAGATACTGAAATATCATAAGGACGTTGTCAAAATAAAACAATGATAATTTGTAATGAACCTGTTATTTCAAATTTGAAACCCATTAGGCAAATTACAATATAATAATAATAATAATAATAATAATAATAATAATAATAATAATAATAATAATAATAATAATAATAATAACAATAATAATAATAATAATAATAATAATAAATTTTTGGTTGTGTATTGAAGCTGAAACACATGTCTCTGTCTTTGTCTTTTCCTCTCACTGGCACTGGACGATATTGATACTTGTTTGTTATTACTGAGTAGTTGTCTGAAAAAGGAAACTCGTACCTTCAGCTTATGTAGGCCCATGAACAGTTGTGCAACCACCGTATTTGTTTGTGGGTCTTGTTCTTCATTTTCATGGCGATGATCGACATGACCAGCTGGTTGAAAAACACCTCTGCATTGTACCTGCAAAAAGCACACAAATTGTTTACTGAGGACTCTTGATAATGGATCACCACAAAAGTTTGCAAAAAACACATACATGTATCGAAATACACCTGAAACCACATTCCCATTACCGGTCAGCATTGCCATTACTACCTCAGATCTCCGTCTTGATTCGTACACGTAGGTATAGGTTCCAACGGCCGCAGTTTACGTGACACTTACTCACGCAGTTCAACAAGCCTGCATGAAATGTATGACTTTGTAGCATTAAAACACCAAATACTTTACATTCAGTTGCCCGGTCCGTCGGCAAAGGGTTTCCGAGTGCACGGAGGTGCCGAGTGATAATAGGGGTTTCCATGGTTATTTGTATTGCGCCATCGAAAAAGTT
Source organism: Hermodice carunculata (assembly GCA_964020975.1). Lineage (NCBI taxonomy): Eukaryota > Metazoa > Annelida > Polychaeta > Eunicida > Amphinomidae > Hermodice > Hermodice carunculata. Next base: position 18,842 of record CAXHWN010001365.1, read on the forward strand.
CAGATCTGAACGAAAGTCTGGTGCCTGCAAGGTTTTTTTTTTTTTTTTTTTTTTGGTCAAATTATTTATGATAAAATTTCACACAGAAAAGTTACAATGTATAGCCATTTTGCCGATAAATTTATTAGTCAATTCAAACCTTGCCTCAACTTAATCGCAAGACTAACTTGCCGCTTACGAAGTTACGATCAGAAGCCAAAGTCACTCACCCAGCAACACTCATTTCTTCTGTGACCCTTGCTTTGCTAGTAACAACATCCTCTCCATCATAATTAACGGCCTTATGGGTGCTTCGCTTATCTTTTTCAGCTTTCCCCATGTTGTATTGCCCGTGAATTGTTGTGCGTTTGTAGTACTTGCTGTGATGTTGATACCGACATGTTGGTCTTCTCCTGTTCACTCGAATTCAGCGGGTTTGACCTGATTACGTCACGGTGCTAAGTCTGATTGACAAGGCTATTTGCATACCATAACAAACATCGATCCGCGTGGGTGAAGGGTTGAAACTTAGAACATTTTTGAGCTCAAATTTCGCATAAAAGTAGACGTTTTTTAAACTCGATTTTTGGTCACATTACAGATGACAGCCTAATCTTCCGAATTCTAAAAAAAAAAAAATTTGGCAGGAGTGATGTTTGCAGTCCAAATTAGGTTTACCGACGCTACCTTAAGAAGCTTTTGCAGCAGTGTACATTAATGAGAAATCAATAACTTTGTGTCATGCACTCATTTAATGATAAATACTGAAAACCAAATATGGCTAATGCCTCACTTTCTTTTATCACCCATATCCCAGAACTAAAATAGCCATGTCCATTAGTTTCTCATTGATATGTTTGTGTTTTCCACAACTACCGGTATATTAAATTTGAGAAGGACATCATCTTGTAATTTGTAATTCTTCAAATAATTAAAAACATAATGTAGTCTAAGACTGATTAACAAATAAAATCTGACAATTTTCACTTTATTTTCATTTTACTTTTATTTTCCACAAATTGATTCTTGTACAGCTTCGACATTTTTGTAACATGGATTTGTGTATATATTTTAATCAGAAATTGCAGAAATTCATGTATCTCTTGTCATACAGTTTGACCCCTGCACCGGTCACTGCTGGTAAGAAAAAATATGACCAAAGGCATATATTTTCACCATTCCCGTTGAAAGAAGGTACAGTTATTTTCTGGGTTGCAGGTGATGGAAATTGTTTGTGTAGGGCAGTTAGTACTTTTTTTTGCTCCAAATGGAAGAACTACATTCAGCACTTCGTTTCAAAACCTGTCATTTCTTAAGGAGTCACAGAGTTACCTTCTCTGCATACGTGGATGATTTTAATCATCACTTGCAACCAATGGAAAGCATAGATGGCAAAATTACCAATTGGGGATGACATGTAGAAATAAATGTCATGACAGCAGTATTTCAATGTCTAGTGTCTGTGTTTTGTCAAAGTGGTAGAACCTTCGAGTGCGCGAAATTCTGTCCACTTTAGAGACCATCCACTATCCAACCAGTACCACATATTTCCATTGCAAACACTGTGGTTCATTATCCTGCTGCGTTATCCACAGCTAGCAAGTATGCATGTGTCACTTTGCCACCTGAACTCTTTGGTGAGCAATAGTCAACTGAAAGTAAAGATAAAACTACAACCAGTGATGATGAGGATGAAAATGGAGACAATGATGTTCGTTGTGATGATAATTTTAATTACGATGGGGACAAAAATCGTGACGAAGGTCGGTGATGAAGCTGACAATGATGGTTGTGGTGACGATGGTGACAAAAAACGTGATGAAGGCCATGGCGATGGTTATGGTCATGGTAACGATGATGATGATGCTGCTGCTGATGATGATCCGTGATTGTGACAAAAAAATGAAGGTCATGGCGATAATGATGATGATGATGATGATGATGATGATGATGATCACAATGATGATGGTAGCAATACAAATTATGATTATAGTGATGATAACAGTGATAAAATCAAAAAAAAAAAAAAAAACCCTTCATACCCATCACATCACTATCTGTTATAACGCACAGCACCTGAATCTACAAAACACTGACAGCCAGCTGCAAGTAACACGCCAGAATACTCAACATGATAATGTTCTCGCCGTATGGTCGTAGTATTATGCCACTTGTTTAAA
>CAXHWN010001366.1:0-28579 GCA_964020975.1 Hermodice carunculata
AGAAAATCGGTATCGCTTTGTATTTTCCTCCGTAAACTTAAATAAATACTGGATATATTTAGTGTTGAAATGAGTAATATCATGACCCATACACCAGCTCGTAATGTAGGTGACGGCAATAACCGTGAACATGTATATGTATCTTTGGGGCTTGGTGAACATTGATCAAGGCTAATTAAGCAACATAACCTCGGATTGTCACTGTAAATTGTTTCAATCGCCTTAAAATTTTTCAGAACAGTTGTATCAGTAATAATAAAATTATTGCGCCTTGCATCTAAGGTCCTTAATGTTCTCAAGCCACTAAAGGTTTTGCCAGAAAAAGATTGTATTTTGTTTGAAGATATATCTAAATATTGCAAATTTCTCATTGGATTAAACACTTCATCGTACAAACACCCGATGCCTAATGAACTTAAATTTAGGCATATAAGCGAATGTAGATTTGAGAAAGCTTTTGTATGCGCAGCAAAAATACTGTTTCCAAATATTTTGACACTGTACAAGGAAGTAAGTGCAAAAAAGGCATTCGATTCGATGATTGTCAACTTATTGTGGGCCAAGTTCAGTTGTCGTAACGACATCATATTTGAAAATTGATGAGACTGTAATGTTTTAACCTTGTTATATGAGATATCCAGCAAGTATATCATACTGAATTGCCCCAGTTTCTTGTTCCAAACAGCAAGCTTATTTCCTTTTAGTACCAAGGATTTTACATGATTGAGATTTTTTGGGGTAGTTGTCAAATTTCGATAACAACAAGAAACAGCATAACCAAAACAAAGGCAGCTCGATGGGCAGCCAGTATCTGGTATCTGACATAATGCTTCATCGTCTTGATATTGTGGACAATTAATGTGTCCATCGCAGACTTCGGAATGGTGAATACACTCAAAAGTCTCTTTTCTGCAATGGAAATGGAAAGCACATACACCTGGATGTCTTGGTAACTCATCTGTTCCTTTAGGGCAGTCCCAGTGTCCATTGCGTACCAGTCTCAGAGGTATACAGTAGGAACAGGGGCATTTGAACATTCCCAAACAACTAAAATCTGCACAGTTATTTAGGTTCCGTCCATTATGGCATTGTCGACTTGGATTTGCCCAATAGATACATGAGGCAATACGCAAGTAACAAGGTGATCCGTGTCTTTTACTACAAGGTACATAATTAAAATCAGAACATACCTGTTGACTGAATCCTGCCTGTGTTATAAGTGGTCGTGAATGTGTGGTATTTAAAGCAAATCCGAAAAAATATTCATCTGATTTTAAGGGGTATATAGCATTTACTGTGGAACAGTGTGACTCATCTGAATTGTCTGTACAATCCCCTTGCATGTCACATATTTTCGAAAATGGAATACAACCACCAGTAAAACACTGGAAATAGACGGAAGAACACATACAGTAAGGTTCGAGACACAGTGCATAACAGTAATCCTGTTCCCGTTGCAATTCAAGAGGTGTATAGCAGATATAGCAGTTTTCTTCATCACTGTTCCCGAGGCAGTCCAGTATCCCATCACAAACATTGTGTTGTAGAATACACTCATTGCTGTTACAGAGATACTGTCCCTTACCACATCTGCGTTCTAATTTTAAAACATCTTTTTGACAGATAACACCGTTTGGCACAATATCAGTGGGCAATGTACAGTTTTGGGGAGGTCTGAGAAATGTCACATGAGGAAAATACCTCAGATGTCCGAACTTTGAATAAAAATTGGCGTATTCCTTTATTTTTAATCCAGGGTCAATAAATTGAAAGTTCCGAGCATTTGACAAAATACAATCATTAATTGTTTTGTTTGCAGTTGAAATCCACAGATAATTTTGGTTGCCAATTAAATCCATTGCTTGGACATACTTAGCAAAATCTGTATATTTTGCCTTGAATATATTTTGGATGTCACAATTTTCACTGCAAAGATTCCTATTTCTCCACATGTACCTCAGTACACTAATGAAACCAAGATCATGCTTATACGCAAAATGTGTGTATTTTGCATTTAATATGTTTGGGTAGTTGCAATTTACACTGCAAAAATGCAAGCGACTCCAAGCTTGCATCAGTAATTTTGTATTCAAAATATCTTGTAGATTAAACTTTAGTACTCTGCTCTCCAGAGCAAGACAAGTGTCCAGCGCTTGCTCATACATCATTCTGCGGTTTTGTCTTGCATTGAGACGTGTCAAAATGCATGTTGTCTGAAACAGTGACCACTGTGGTGGACATGCGTACAAAGGATACCTTATGCGATGTTTTGCCTGGTCAAAGTTTGTGTGCTCACATATAAAGGTAGCCATTGGCATATGTTTCTTACATGGAATTGTAAACCAGGCAGTCTCATGAAATGGTGAGATATAAGTTAAAGCGCTGCACATGAAGTATTTACTCCAGTATGGTTGAACTGTCTTCAGACTCTTCTCGGCACCAACAAGATTAAGCTTTTTGTATGCAGTATTTTTGATGTACAGCATTGCAGTGAATCTGTTACGATGGGGTCTATGCCAATTTGTAAATGTGATTGGTTCGCCAGTTAGCCACTGTTTCACATGCGACTACAGTAAACAAATACACATAAAGGTTACAATAGACTTGTAATGTTCTGTATGTATGCACGATAATCTCTCTCTATAACGTTTACAAGTTAAATGGTATTGAATATCCCAAGTTCCCAATCAATCCCTTATTTATCCTTCTAAAATATGTACAAAATCCTACCTTTTGCCATTTGAGACCAATGAAGAACACAGAAGACCACAACAGGGAAAGTGTTTGCTTCATCACACGACCAGATACCATGTTATACTTCAGGAAGTCATGCTCCGTTTGACTGTTTATTGCAACCAAGTAGCTGCCACGCCTTTCACATATTCCCCTTGCTTTCAACCAATGTATATGTTTGCTAACAAGAGACTGGTTATATATGTAAAACAGGTTTCCGTCATAGCTTAATGATTCATCTTCAGGTACTTTGAATTGTGTAAATGCCTGTTTGTCCAAAGAATTCAAAACACCTATTGGGTATGCTGTTGTTTTTATCTTTACAGAATGGGCATATGATGAAAAACGGGCTTTCAGATACCGAACTTTCACAACATGGACATGAAAAGACCTTTGCTGATAAACTAATGACCTAAGATGACATCGTTTTCTGTCGATGCACACAAAATTCCATGAAACTAAGCAATGTTTCCTTATAAACGTACCCAAATTGGAGTAATTTGGGAAATATAAAGTGTTACAACATGATAGGCTCACAGAAATTGATGATGGGTATATAGAGTAAAAAATATACTCAACAGCTCGTGGCCATCGTGAATTTACTATTTTCCATTGCTGGGTCATTTTGCTTTTGTCAGGAAAGAGATAGGCAACCAAAATAAAATGAGTTTTCTTTTGAAGGTATATGTACTTGCAAACTATCTCAGCTAAATGAGTGTAAAGAGTGGAATCAAACATTTGCCTTTCCGAAATGCATGAACCTGCAGGTTCAATAACAAAAGAAAACTGCACAGCAATAAAATGACAGGAATAATGGTATGGCACCACCACCTCTTTGCATGGTTTTACTACAATATTTCCAGTATTGTCCGTATATCTCGCCAAAAAATCCCGGAAACGTGTTGGTTTCACAGGGATATAGTTTGTGTGAAGTGTGACATCAGTGTCAAATGACAAAGGTAGTAAGCGGATCATTGTCGATTTTTTCTCAAGGTCACCAGTTATGTGGGATAGAACAAGACACAGTGTTTTGACAGGATGGACCACCACAACAGAAACATCTTCCTTTTCAATAACCGTTGTCTTGATTCCTTGGTTCACACTAATGGATATTTCCTGAAATAGCTGTGGCACTCCAAGACAATTGGTTACAGAGACCAACAAGGAAAATGACAGCATACCTGCATAACTGTAAGCATAATACAGAAGTAACAGTGTATTTGACGATGACACAAATGGTACCGTAAACGAACTAACACACTTGGCTCGTTGCCCTGTTTTGCAAAGAGGGCCAATGCTGTGATTGCCTAAGGTATTCTTGTGATAGAAAATGATGCCCCCAAAGCAACACACTGCAGAATTTGAATCCGTCGTAGGTCCCGTCCATTCTATTGTCACATTTTTAATAAAGATAAATTTTGATTTAGGAGCAACAAACAACAGCCCACGCAAAATGTATTGCATGTGTCCAGTCTCAAGAGGAATAAGTGCGTTGATGTTTTCTTCCTTTGACCTCAGGTTTTTCTTTGTGAGTTTCATGTTTGCTATTTCACTGTGCACATCAATATAGAAATTGCTTATTGTGTTGTGATAGCCATATATTATTGCTATTGTAGCATAATGACCAGTTGTTCTCAGAAGCTTCAACTTGAAGGAAAGTATGCCTAGCAAAAATGTTCCACATACATATGTTGTAGAATGTGATGGAGGTCCATCTTTAAAACATAAAGGAGATGACTCTTGAACATTTGAGTATATTTTTAATTCAAGGATATAAGAAAAACCAATTAATGTGTGTATAATATAGAACATACGTACAGACATTGGATTATGTTTTCTTACTTTGTACTTGGAAGTTTGACTAGACTGGTCGAACACTTTTTGCGAGTAATCATATTCAGTTAATGTATATACCTTTATCATGTGATACTGCAAAACTGGGTTAATCTGCCCATCAAAGTATTGTGACCTGCTGTATACGATTGGTCTAAATGCATTTACTCTTTGATATTGCAAAATAAGTTTGGTGTATCCTTTAATATATTGACCATGCATTTCCAAAACTACTCGTAGCCAATTTGTAACAGATAACTCCTTTATACCAATCACTTTACCACAATATACCCTTGGTTTGTCTCCCTTAAAGTTTATTAAGCAATATAGCAAGAGGATTGCAGTATGTAGACATGGTTGCTCAAAGCCTACATAAGGCAAATCTAGCTCAACAATATGAACTGCAATATACTGAAATGTTGGGACAATAAGTTGCCATTGATTAAAACGTTGTACATTCTGCCATTCCATGCTATTATCAAATATTAATCTCGCACAGCTGAAAGTGGGAACCCGGTGTTGTGTTTCATATCTATAAACCAGTGTTTTAGCAGCTCTATCAGGTTTTTCTGTGCACAGTCGTAGAGAAATTTGGATACACTGGAATAATTCTGCCCTTATTTGGACCAAAGGAATATAGCTGATCTCTACTTCCAGACAGAGGAAAGTATAGTAGTAAACGTTTCGACAAATGGTGGTGTCCATGTCGGATGCCACTTGACGGGACACACTCTGGTAAAATAGTTGTACATATATATAATTACTCGACGCGCATGCCCATATTCTGATTTGATTCCTCAGAGAAACAAGGTTGAAATTCTGTATTGTTTCCTGGCCACGTATATTATAATATGTACCTTCGAAATAGCTTGTAGCAGTTGGATTGGAAGGCAAAAAATCATATATAGTCAGTGAACAACTATGTTTTGAAGTGAAGTTTAGTGCAATATTTATATAAAGACCACTAGCTGTCTGTAGATGTATTCCTAATTTCCGATCTACTGAATGTTGCTCACGACCAAATGTGTGGGATACAAACCCGATGGGCCTGATAACATGATACATTATAGAAGAAATGATACGCTGGAGTGGCCTTTGCAATTTTACAGATAACACAAGTAAAACACATTCACATGAGCCAAGGTAATATTGTGAAATAGCATGATGATGCTGCAGTGCTGACTGCAGGGTACAGAACCAGCAGATATGATTCAAATAAGGTACTAGGAGTAAATCCATAATCATAAAGATCCGAACCAAAACATAAGAAAATATTCACGGTGCAGTATATTCATACAAAGAGATATCAACCGAATATTTCCATTTGTTTTGCCTGGCTAGGGCTCCCTGGGCAGCGTGTCAAAATTTCACAAACATGTGCTTTAAATTCCCCTCGTCAATTTCAGCATACAGCAGGTTCAGAAAGTGCTCTAAAGTACAGAGTGCCGGGAAGGCCATATGACTTGAAGTGTACAGATACAGTGGAAATGTGCCACTGTGTACGCATACTATTCCTTCCATGTTTATGCTCTATGTACTTTTCAGTTGGACCTATTGTGTGTATGAAATAAAGAATTATACATATATATATATATAATATGTATATAATATATATAATATATATATATATATATATATATATAAAAATATATATATATATATATATATATATATATAAATATATATATATATATATATATATATATATATATATATATATATATATATATATATATATATATATATATATATATATATATATATATATATACATTTATATACATATATATATATATACATTTATATACATATATATACATATATATATATATATATATATATATATATATATATTATAATATGAGATGTTGAGACATGCTGCTGTATTTTTTTGGGCTTTGTGAAACCTGTTTTTGTTCCCAGTCTTTTTTTACTTTGGTAACTATCGTATATGTTTCACGGCCATAGAACGGTGAGGTTTTGAACCTTTGGTACCAATCACCGAGCAAAAATAGACAACACACATACTAACTGCACCAAATCCATATTCTTAAAAATAATAGTTCAAAGTAGGCAGGTATGCAAGAATGCCATAATCGACACAGCCTGGTTCATTGCATTTAGTCTAGTACAAAAGAATGGCTAAATGGAGATAGGGACACATGAAAGCCATAATCGGCAAGGCCAAGTTCATTGCATTTAAAAAAGCCAGAACAAATAAAGTACCTTGTAATAATGACATGGGTATCATTTTACACTGGAAAAAAATGACTCAAATCTTCAGGCAAGCAAGAGATTGGCTGCTTTGTTATTGGACATTCAAGCAAATATTGACACAATGCACAAAATAAACAGATGTTTTGGGCACACCAGTTCTCTGGATTCAAACCTGAATACTTTCAGTATTGATAAACCTACTTATTGTATCGACGTTAATGTAAAATTGATGGTTGCAAAACATTACATGTAATTTAAAACCACCCTTAAGATCTTTCTTTGGATTATGCAATGGATAATATGCAGAGAAAGAGAGACAGAGAGAGAGAGAGACAGAGAGAGAGAGAGAGAGAGAGAGAGAGAGAGAGAGAGAGAGAGAGAGACAGAGAGAGAGAGAGACAGAGAGACAGAGAGAAAGAGAGTTTTAGTCCCCACACCACCCAGCCCCTTTTTCTCAAAACACAGACAACTTTTATGAACACAATTTACACAATTCTACCTGATTTTATCCAAATCTAGTGTGATTTTGTGAGACTGTCCCCCAATCAATGCATTACTTAAGCAATGTTCAAAATGGCGCTCCAGCATGCCCTGTCGTATTTGGATTTGTAACTAAAGATGACAACTACTTCAGACACAACCGAGCAGGCAGATTAAAGTTAAGATAGCTAGTCATGTTTTAAAAGTACTTGTAACTCGGAAAACTGACACCTGAAACCGTGCTGAAAACACGTTGCCACGATTTACTATGATTTTCGTTTGCCACAATGCATTGTGCCATGTTTAAATGGGCGCTCAATGCTGCCTTAGTATTTATAACTAACAATGATAACTGCTTCAGACACAACCGAGCAGGCAGTATCAATAGGATTGTAAGTCATCTTTTAAAAATACATTGACGACTGTTTGCTCTGGTCTCTTGGAAAACAGACACCTGAAACCTAATGATCCTTGATACCGATACTGCACCCACGTGGCACTATGCTTTTTCCCCAGCCCAAATTGACCATCCAGACAAGTTGAAAAAAATTGCTGTGTTTGAGTTGGCTTTATTGCAAAATAACCACACATTTTGGCCAGCTTTTCTGCGAACTTTGCCTTACAACTTGGCTATGGTTGAATGGAAATACCGTTTTTTTTACGGGTGGTTGTTTTTTGGGGTGATTTTGCTGGTCAGTCACGTGTTGCAGCGGTCCAAGGTTGTCCAACTGGAGCATTGTAGCAAAATTTCCATCACAGTTCTTAACAAAAATGTTACAGAATTTAGCCAAAATAAATATTTCTTATGGAGAATATTATAGAGAAAATGATCCAGGGGATGTAAATTTGTGGCTGCAATTGTACAGCACCGTGGTCTTGTGCGTCAGGTCATATACCATTCCTAAAGAGCCCATGCCGTGGAAATCTGGTTGCTTTGACCAGGTGGGGACTGAGGTCGGTAATTGCGGGTACTAGTTCCATGATCATACCTATTCTAATGCAGAACCTGCCAGGATCTATCAAAGAGAGTGAATGTAAGAACATTTGAAAAAATAACGTGAAATCATCCTTGATTCATGAGATGAGTGTACTGGAGAAGGATCGCTTTATATACATACTGTCTTCTCAGCATAAACATTCATTCCTGAACATCACATTACACTTACTTACACAGCTAGTCATGCATGCTTGAGCACAAAAAATAAATACAAGGCATGGTCAACTCTAAAAAATGCCAAGCTTCCTATCAGTCTGAGTACATGGTACAAGTTGGAATCGTCATTGTGGGCAAACTCATTGACATTGGCTGCAGTTGTCTTTACCTGTTGGGCCTCGATAAAGGACATTTCCTGATTAGCGTCCAGTTGTTATGCACTATTTGTTGAATTAAGGTCCCTTAGAATGAATAAATAGTGAAGCAGAACAAGGAAGGCTCATGGTCTTTACTTATGCCTCGACCGAGTCACAACCTTTCTCCTACAAGGCGTACACAAGCTGTGGGGCTGATGGAGGCAGAAACGAGCCAGAAAGAAGTGGCTCAGATGATTGGTGTGACCCAAAGTACCATGAATAGGACCTTAGGCAGGCACAGGGAAACTGCCACACGCAAAGATCGACCAAGGACAGGGTGTCCAAGAGCCACTTCACCTGGTCAAGACAAATACATATGAACCATGGTACTGAGTAACAGATTTGTGATGCTACCAATGTGAAGAAAGAGATGCAGCATATGTCTCCTGTGACAGTCTCAGACCAGACCATCTGAAATCCCCTTCACAGTGCTGGTATACGGGCATACAGACCTCTCCACCACCCTGTGTTGAATCCACAGCAGAAGCAGGTTAAAATTAATTTGTGTTGAGCCCACCGTGAATGGAACTGTGAACCATGAAGACTGGCACAGTGTGCTGGTCACAGATGAATCAAATTTCTTCTTCACCAAACTGACAGCCAAAAGTGTACTTGGCGGCACCAAAATGAGCGGTATGCACAGAATGCTGTGTAAGAGACTCTGGCAGTTGGTGCTGGTGGTTTGATGGTATGGGGCAGCATATCCTTTAATGGGAAAACAGACCTGGTGATGATCAATTGTACCATGATCGGCTTGCAATACAGGGGTGAAATCCGGGACCTCATTGTCGGACTGTTTGCTCTAGCCATTGGAGACACCTTCATATTGCAAAATAACAACGCACACCCTCACAGAGCTCATATGGTCACAGATAACCTGCGAGATCAAGGCATTGCTCACATGAATTGGCTGCCTTACTCCCCAGACCTAAATCCTATCGAACAAATCTGGGAAATCCTTGGTAGAGCAATACAAAGCAAGGCCTAAAATGTCACTATACATGTTGAATTGAGTGGACTTTTGATGGAAGCTTGGAGGAAACTTGACCAAAGAGACATTAGAAAGCTAGTGTATAGCATGTGGAAACTATGTGATGCTTGTATTGCTGCTCAAGGGGGCCACACAAAGTACTGATTTGCTGCTTGTACCCTGTGATAAGACCCATATTAAACTTGACACTTTTGAATCTTGACCCGACCTTGCATTCGTTGTTTTTGCTCATATATACATGACTGGCTCTGTCTGTATCTAAGTGGAATGTGGTGTGAAGGGATCAAGGTCTATGCTGAGATGAAAAAAAAATAATAGGTGGGCGAATTTTCAACTATGAAAAACTTGAAATTTAGTATGGAAAACTTGTTTTGCACACTACATTTATAGTTCCAGTATTTTAGTGCTATCAGGGACCTGCAATTTATGTATACAATAGGTCCCTGCAGTTATAAAAGTTATGTTTTTTGTGATTATATTTATTTATATATTAATTTATTGAAAATTTACATCAAGTTTAATTCATTAACAATAAAAGCATTTCAGCTACAAACCTGCGCAAATCAACTTAATATTTTTTTCAAACTTTCATTTCTGCTTTTTTCATGTTGTGGTCCACCATGGAAATATGCCAAGGCAAGATTCCATAGGTATTTGCTACTCCCGTTTCATGCGTCATAGTTTGGTGTGCTTTCAGCAATTATATTGCATCATCCTGACACATGTGTGCATAAAATAGTATCAATCAACATCAGTGATAAAAGTTTAGTACGTTCAGGCCTAGAGATTATGTTAATGTGTTTTTTCTTCTTGTTCTTTTTACTTAAATACACATATCTAATTGTGGGATAACATATCTGTTAATTTTCCGAATTAATAAACATAATACAAGTGCAAAATTTCTCTAAATTCTTACATGTATGAATGCAAAATATGTCTTAGCTTCATTGGTAAAATGGCGATTTTTTAAAATTCATTTTTTACTATTTTTTGCTAATTTTCATCAGAATTTTGAACAATCTGAGGAAAAATAGCCAAATCAATACAAGAATGACTAAAATGTTGTGATTTCGTCAACCATGTGAAGGCAGGATACTCGAAACTCATATAAACCTTTTTGCATTCTCAAATTCAAAATCCTCCTAGGGGAATGCCCCCAGACACCCCCATCCCCATCCGTAGCATGCCTTCGGCCCTTCGGGCCGTATAGGTCACATTCGGGCCACTGAAAATAATACGGATTTTTTGGGGCCTCTTGGGTCACTGACAGAGATTGCAATGGCCTTGGTCGACCAGTACTTGTTTTAGCGAAGGGCAGCTTAAAGGTACTTTTTTTGTTCCATTAATTTTAGGGTTGCTTCCTTTTTAGTAGGCTCTGTCAGGTTACCCGAACCACGCATTTATTTTTTTTAGGCCTTTTGTAACTTGGACATTTGTTGAAACATGTTGCGAATGTATTTTCTGTCCCCTTCTACACATAACCTCTTTTGACGTCAGTTTAAATTTTTACCTGGGCTCAGCTGGATGCCCTAGTTAAGAAAGAAAATTCCATATTTGGTAAAGAAATTGAATTAGACATGCAAAACGTATAGGATATATATAGCATGTTCAATGCAAAAAGGTTATGTAATACCAGTGACCTTGACCTATTTTGTGAGGTTATCGTGCGTGTTAATTTGAAAGAGGTAGTTTTGTAATGACAAGACGTAGCATGGGCACCAATGGCAAAGGGAATTAAGCCTCCAGATCAAAATTGCACTCAGTTATATTTCAACCAAAAAACGGTACTTGGTGACTCACTTTTTGCTTAACCGTGACCCAGTTATTATGGAGTTTGGCGCTTCTCTAAATTTATAATTTTCTTTCAAATACTTGAAAAGTTATTACCCAATTTGAATAAACAAACAATGTATGGAAAGACATAGGTGCAATATGGCCATGATGCCAGCAAAGTATTAAGCCCATGCGCCTGTTGTTTATATCTTATATTTATTTATTACTCTTTTTATGTGCAAAAAATTTGTGTACAAAACGTGGCTTTGGTTAAAATGAGTTGCCATTTCCCTGGGATGACAATATCTATAAAAGGTGTTTTTTTTCTTTTCTTTTTTTTTTTTTTTTTTTTTTTTTTTTCGTGATTTTAGATAATATATGCAACAAGAGACATTCTGGAAAACCCAAATTAAAACTCTTGAGTAATACATATTGCACAAATGTCTATCTAACAGTTTTTTATATTTTAGCAGAAATAAGACACTCACTCAAGGAGATGAATATGATATTGTCTTAATTTCGTCTGGCAACAAAATAAATATCGACGTGCCTGGTAAAATTTATTTTAAAAAAGATAGATTCTAAATCGGAAATTTTGATGTTTGATAATTACGGCACACATCAAATTTCAAAGCTATTTCTACAAAGAGTATTCATAACATATAATAAAAACATCATCTGGAGTAACATTTCAAACAACTAATAAATGGGATGTTTTTGGATTTGTTAAACATTACAACCTTCACATATTGCGTGTAGGTGGGGAACGTATGGAAAAAAAGGCACAAAGGAATGGTTGATGAGTTTATTCCCTATAAAACATCGTTGCCTCCTTTCCTTGTTAGTTTGTCCGAGATGCAAAAGATGTCGTGTTCCTCACTTAATTCTATGTATGTATAGGTCACATACATCCTGTTTTGAAACACCCTAGTCCCCACATTTCAGTCTTCAGTTTTATTGTATGATTTGCTGTAATTGGACCTTTAAATAACCAAGTGGAATATCTGTATGTTTTGTGAGGACAATGCAGTTGGGCTGAGCAAAGCCCAGGAAAGTAGCATTTAAAGTGCAGAGAAGTCATGAGATAAGGTGACACTGATTCGGATAGCAGTAACCAAGAATTTCTAGCAAGCATAAAGCTGTTCTACAGCAGCAAAGAACACGGGAAGTGAAGTCTGGGGGTTCGACGAAAGTTAGCAAGATCACAGGCCGACCTGACATCATCTCTTCCTAATTTATGGTCACCTTTCACTGCTGTCCTTAAGGACAAAGGTAACCTGCTGCATTTCTTGATCCAGGTGTTATTGTTCGACGCCACACAACCATGACGAATCATGAATTAATTGTTACTGGTTGCTTTGACAATGACTAAGTAGTGAATTATCTCGCAGAGAGATATGCAGCACGTACACTTGTCATGAAGAAGCTGACGTAAAATTGTGTTGCATGTGTAGAAGCAGATCTGGAATGCATCGACTCCATGAGCCAACATGTGTCAAAAACTCAACGAGCCTGTGCGACTGCCTTATGCCACCAATGTCCTTCATTTTCATTCATGGACATGGATATATAAAGTTCAGGTGTGGTGTCAAGGAAACGTAGTGATGCCCCACTTGGCGGATTCACTAAAATCAAGAGAAAACCTAAATGAAAATAATCAGATAATGCCAATATGATGGCAGCATGGCCACTGCCCAATATCCATCATGAGCACATAAAATGTAGTTGCAAGAATGTGTGCACAAAGAAGTGTAATTTTAACAAAATCTGGCTTCCATGCACCAATAGCTGCGCATGCTTACAGGGTTATTATAACACTTTTAACCCAACTGCTTCAGTCAACAGTGATTTATCATGCTCAGTAGTTCAATATGCCCCGATTCTCATAACACTAATTTATGAATGTTGCCTGTTCCGTTGATGAAATGTGCATACGTAAATATATGACGTCATCAAGCTCGATTGCTTTCACGGCACTTGGGCATTTTTCAGGTGTGTGTTGCCTTGTATAATGTTACCGAAGCCGTATTGATGATCACTAATTGAACATTGGCCCAACATTTTTCATGTCTACTCGGAGCTTCTCCTACCAATATTCATAATTATAGAGCAGTAGCCCCCCCCCCCCCCCCCCCGCAAAAAAGGAGTGAGTTTAGGGGTTTCTTTCCAACATATTATACGTGTAAGGAAAGAGGGGACCTTATGCAGTGCAGTAAGTCTTCCAAATGTAGTGGGACTGATGTTCTGATTTTTAAATTGTCTGATGAATATAGTTTGTCATTGTTAACGGTCATGTCAGGTAGGCTCAAAGTGTTTAATGTACAGCTGACACATGGATCAATTAATGGGTAAATGTATGCATATTTGGCTTTCTCCCTCTCCCTCTTTCTCTCTCTTTCTCTCAATCAATAATTAGCATCTCAATCAGCTGACTGAGAAGTTGAAATAATTCTGATTATCAATGGGAGAGAATATAAAAAACTGTTACATGCAAAACAGCTATACTTACTGTTTCCGTTAGGAATTTCAACATGATTTCTCTCTTTTTCTTTCTTTCTTTCCCTCTTTTCATGAAACCTTATTCTTTCTCTGATAAATGTAGTAGAATTTTACCATAGCTAGGACTGTTTTGCATTTTTACCCTTTGAACTTTATAGAATTATTAGTTACATGTACATTATGCTTGGCTGACTTGCAGATGACTTACAATGGCATACTACATTTTTGGAATTCTAAATTATAACCTTAATAAATGACTTATTAGATAATTTGTGGGATTCTATGCTTTCTTGACCATTTAAATTTCCTTTCAAAACTACTTCAGGAAACCATACGTGAAAAATGACAGACATTCTTACAAAGTTTGGCTATTGTAATGCAATTTTTGACTACGTTTTATGTTTTGAGGCCTGATGTCACTTGTTACTGGCTGATGTTTAACATTTAAACCAATGTACTTGCCAACCCTGAGAATGTATTGACTTTTCACCACTCTATTTGCACATTCAAACACTTTTCTCTATGAAATATTTTTAGTTTATCTCCTTTAAAACACCATCATGCCTATAACTACATGTCTAAAACACATCGAATTGTATAATCGTGTTGTTCGGATTCTTGTTGCGATGGTGGTTGCAACCAGTATCTTTTTAAATACTGAATTTTATGACATCTTCAATAGATTAGGACCCTGTGCTTGCAAATTATCTCATGTGTTGCACATTTTGGTCCTTATTTATAAATTGTACAGTCCTGTATGCACATGAATAATGCACCTGTTCAAGCAAATTTACTGAAATAGGCCTATAATTTTAAACAAAAGTTTTTGGCATTCTGTCATATTTAAACTAGACATGGCTTTTATGACCCTATGGGCCTTTGCACATACGTTTTGGTCTTCTTTGGGTGAAGACGAGCTATAAATGTATGTGATTCAGCTATACATACCAAGGAACATTGCCTTTGGCTGGAATTGGCTTGGATTTGTTTCATTAGGACTACGGTTTGGATATGGTAATGATACTGTCTAATTATGTCAATTTTTAATGTACTAATCATTTACACATATCACGCATCTTGCAAAATTGCCATTACAAGTCATGTCTTCTACATAGTTAACACTTCTTTAAATGTAACATGCTGTGAATTGTATATATTTGTTATTTATGGAATGGTTATAATTTGTTTCAATAGTATGGCTAAAGATAAATATAATTGGACAACTACTGCTGAGCGTCATTTGATATATTTAGATACATTTTTGCTCCTTTCAACTGAGGCAAAATGATTGAAAACGGCCAATTCACAGCTTGGCGCAAATGTAACAATCAGTCTTAAAGGATGTTCAGCCACATGATATAACGTCGCTGGTGTCTTTCCCAAAGGTGGAAGAACAGAATCTCCTGATGCAGCCCATGGTTGACTGAGTAGACTACGTAACAGTGCGAGTGAAGATTTTGATGTTGCACAGTGGTGGTCCACCAATTTGCTCAGCATGAAAACGCAGATGGATGACAGGGGAATGTTCTGTTCAAGGCTATATTAATCTAGTTATTTGAACCGTTTTTTCATACCAAACGACTTTGTTTAGCTGCCACTTTACTCTTGCACAAAGGTTTCTTTCTGAATTTGGGACACAGTGAAAGGTAAATAGTTCGTCTCAAACTGATTTCCGATGAATTGAAAACCAAATGCATTTTGTGTTCTCAGTAGTAGTTTGGAATTTTTGACCGGGGACTTGGAACCAGAAGTAAGCTTGATCACAATTAAAAGGTAGAATTCCTGATGTGAATACAACAATTTTTCTCATAACGCAAAGTTATAATCCTAAATTGAAGTCTGCTTCAGATTATATGAAAGGTGATACCATTTAGAAAAGCAAGCACTGTTGAGTAAAGTCAGGAACAATAGTTAAGTTAACCTGAATTTTCCATATTTTGCTTTAAAATCACCTGTATAACTTTTCAACCTTGCAAATATGCTTGCTTTCAAGGGTATTTTCTCGTATTACATAAAGTACCAATTGACCAGACATAAAAAAGAGAGAAAAAAAGACAAACAAAGAAAAATGAAAAAAAGAAAAAAAAACAAAGAAAAATGAAAAAAAAAAGAAAGAAAAAAACGAAAAAAAGGGCGAAAAAAAATACAAAAGAAAAACAAAAAGCAAAAAAAAAAAAAAAAAAAAAAAACCTATGTCTGGTCCATTCAGTGAGCAACTTTTGTTACGTTGACGTTTGCAAAATTAAAATTTCAAGCCCAATTACTAATCTGGTCGTATAATATATTTTCATATCAATTAACTTCTCAATAATGTGAACCTATCTGATAGGTATCCTTTCATCATCATCCATCCGTCAACAATATTAATTAACATTTTGACTTCCCCAAAACTCTTAGCCAGATAAACTTGGCGGGAATTTCCCGTGGGCACGACTCTAGCATTTCAAATATTCATGCTCTACTAACTTGTCATTTTGAAGGATTTTTTTTTTCTTGACGAAATCTGAATAAAATCTGCTCACAAACTGCTTGGCTTATTGCTTCTTCATTGCGTCAGCACACTTCCTGGAACCCACGCCTTAAGTTGTTTAACCGATGGTGCTGCCTTGTTTCTATGTTGTAACATTTTGCAGTGTTTTCCCTATTTTGATCAACTCCAAAAAACGTTACTCACACCATTCTGAAACGTGGTGCACATGTATCTCGTGTGATGGAAAAAGAAAGTTGTTCACTAGGTTTTCATGCACTTGATTCCTCATTTTGAATGGCCTTTTTTTTTTTTTCTTTTTTTTATTCTTTTTCTCTTTTTTTTCTCTTTTTTTTTTTTTTTTGCTTTTCGTTTCGGCCAATGCATTTCCCTTGAGATGATCACAATACAAGTTAATTGGGATTGGAATGGAATGTCACATTTTTGACCTTTTCTCAAAAAAAAACGTCAAGCAGATTTACTTCAAACTTATTTGGGATGTACCTTGGTTGGGTCTCTACCAAATTCAAATTGTTACAGTCCAATGAGATTTAAAGGTTTTGGACAAACTGTGCATTAATATCTTCGCAGAATCTTCTCGAAAACAATTTGGCCAATTGTTTGAAAGTTTATGAGAATATTTCGTAGGGCACACAGACGTGTATTTGTGCAGATCAGCCTTTTTTTAATCTTTGGAAAAATTTTTGTACGTGTTAGATATTTTAACTGGTCAAAAACGTAACTCGGGTTGTTATGGAAAACAACCCAAATGTAGCTTGTGGGAGGGGTCAATCAAATTGTTACCGAAGTGATGGTACTTAGCTTCTGTGAATTATTTATTTATTTATTTATTTATTTATTTATTTATTTATCTAGCTATCTATCTATCTATCTATCTATCTATCTATCTATCTATCTATCTATCTATTTATTATATATATTTATTTATGTATTTATATATTTTATATCTATCTATCTATTTATCTGTCTATCTATCTATCTATTTATTATATATATTTATTTATTTATATATTTTATATCTATCTATCTATTTATCTGTCTATCTATCTATCTATCTATCTATCTATCTATCTATCTATCTATCTATCTATCTAACTATCTATCTACCTACCTATCTATCTATCTATCCATCCATCTATCCATCCATCCATGCATTCATCCATCCATCAATCCATCTATCTATTTATTTATTTGGGAACCTCTCAGTAAATACATGTATTCCTATAGATTACTATGTACTTGTAGGATGGCGCATGCATTTTTATTGATTATATAGCGTAAAGGGGATTGCAATGGAAGGTCACAGTTTTCACTTCTCCAGACATGCTATTCAGATCCACTTCAATCTTGCTTAGTATGTACCAAGATTGTAAAATCTGTCATGATCCAGTGATTTTTTTTTTTTTTTTTTTTTTTTTTTTTTTTTTTTTTAATTTTTGGCTTCCAATAATACAGAAACCATGAGGAAATTGCTTTGAAAGTACTCAGGGACACTCCTGGTGTCCCTAAAACCTTGATTTGCACAGAAGGTAGTGTTGAGGTTTTCGCAAAGAATGTAGTGTGTGTTTTCGCCATGTTCGACTTCTATAGAGATCGGTCTCAGATTGTTCCGAAACTTGGTGTAAAGGTAGATTGTTGGATGGGCAAACAAATGTATGCACAAAGGTAGGTTTTTCTGCAATTTGGGTGTGTGTCAGTGAACGCATGTCTTCATATTTATAACTTGGTAAGACAATGGGGTTTGCAATGGAAATTCACAGCCTGTACAGGTAAGGTGTGAATAAATTTGGGTTTAAAGTGGTAAGACCCATATATTTTGGAAACACTAAGGTCTGTAGTTAATGGAGGCTATTTTTATGGTGGAGAGGACCGGTATAAAACCACCAGCTGCCTTCATTGAGGGACTGCTTGTATCAAATCAGGAGTGAATTTGTTCCTTTATGTTAATGTTGGAAGATGGCTGTTGGTGGTTTGTTAACTCTTGAATCTCTTTGCAGCCATTGTTGGGTTGAAATTTATGAATATGGGTCAAGTCATTTCGGTACTGTTTGCCCATTTCTCACATATTTGTCAACAGCTTCCATCACCATATTCTTGTCTTTACCCCAAGCAGTTTTCTGTTGCTCACTGTATTTAGGCCTTCTTGAAATTAGTTTACACAACGCATCATTTGGTACAGTAGAGAGATTGCCAGTATTAGTATGACCATGATGATTTGAAGTATAAGGCTATTTATGACATGGAAGTGGGTGCAGTTTTCTTGTAATCACCTGGATTAATTGAAGAACTTTTGTGTGGTTGAATATCTTGAACGCAATAGTTTCTGAATATTTGTATGAAAGTAAAGAAGAAGCACCATCGAGCTAAGCTGGTATACATGACTTTACTTTCATTTTATATAATATATGGACAGATTCATATAAAAGACGCGATGATGATGATGATGATGATGATGATGATGATGATGATGATGATGACGATGATGATGATGATGATGATGATGATGATGATGATGATGATGATGATGATGATGATGATGATGATGATGATGATGATGATGATAGTTTATTTGAGCCCCCGTGTTCAGGGAAGCACACAAATACATTGAGATGAATAGAACGAGAATGAATAAAAGGCGTACATAACGTAAAGGGTATAAATAGACCAAAAAAGGATATGATAAAATAAAGCTAAATGGGGTAAAAATAAGAGATTTTCAAGCATTACAAGCATGGATGAATAACGTGAACATAACATTAAATGATAAAAGAGACCCAACTAGGATAGATAAAACAAGGCTAAAAGGGATTCGAGGTAACAAATGCTTGCAGGTGGCGGCACACAGTGACAGATGTGTCTCCCGCGGTGGGCTGGGCCAACCGCTGGGTTCGGATATATTGAGCCCCCGAGGGACCCACGCACCAAATGAGACACCAAGACAAGTTAAACAATATAGATCTAAAAGGCACATGTAAGTAGACTGGTCAAGATATATTCAGTGCGCAATGGCTTTTGAAATGTTCGTGGTGAACTAGGTATCTGAGGGAATCGACGACGCAGTTATTACACGAATTGAAGCTGAACTTGTCATCAGATGAACCATTAAGCCATTTTCTCACTGGAGAGAGACCTGTTGCAACGACTCGGTCTACCAGCGTGCGTTTAACACATTTGCCTGTGAGTATATAGGATGTTTGGATTCTACTATGGAGGACTCTGGCGTAGCAATTAAGAGAAAATAATTTTTTACCATGTCTTATCGTGTTGTGACACAGGGGATCATTTAAAGGAGGGATGTCAAGCCTGAAGGAGGTACGAGTGAAGTGATTACTTAGCAAAACATGTAATATTCTTGATAATGGAACCTTGAATGGATTTACAATGATTTATATTAGAATTTGTCAAGATAGATATATTCAAAGCCACACATAAGCGTTAGGGCTCCTACGGAATTCCACAACTGAGATTTTACGTCTGACGACAATCCGGGATAGGGCATAGCTATAGATGTGAGACTATAAATACTTCGTTTCCAGGCATTAACTTTGTCTTGTACATTCTTCGAGAAACCTCCAGAGGAATCTCTAGAAACGCAGGTACCTCGACTTCATCAGCAGTCGCGATAGCATGATGTCCTAGATGCCAAGTAGGGGTATCAATGAACATAGATTTACCAATGATGATATATTTTTAATTTTTAATCCCAAACTTCAATCGCCAGTGATCAGAATAACGAACACATATGTCTATTAAGGCCTGAAGACCAGTAATGGTCGAACTCATAAGGGTTACATCATCAGCATATGCACAAGATTTGATTTTTAAGTCAAACAACCGAATCCTATGGGGTGCATTTTGATGTTCATTAAATAAGTCAACAAAGATGTGGAATAATAAAGGGGATAAAATGCCGCCTGGTTTCATTCATTGGGTGATGTTAAACACGTGGCGAAAGCCGCCTTTCCATCGCAATGTGGCGTTGGGGGATTTGTACCATCCATGTAAGAACTGCCAGTGGTTAGGAGGAATAATTCCCCATACCTTAAAAAATACTGTCATGCCAAATACAATCAAAGCATTTCTCCACGCTTAACGTACGCAGATACATCAAAGAACCCCTGTCATTCAACTCAGCTGCAGTATCATTTACCATAGAGATTACAAAGGATGTGCAACTTCCTTTACAAAATCCATACTGGTTGTTGAAGCTTCATAATCAGGCTTATTTAAGAGCTTGATCATTTTTGCATTGGAAGTAATAAAAGTAATAGACCTGAAACTTTCTGGTTTATTGAGGTCTAAGGATGGTTTCTTGAGAAAAGGAAAAATTATGCTAATTTTAAAAACCTCTGGTACAATACAAGTAAAGAATGACAGAGTGTATGTTGGCTATTATATAACGCAGATGAGAGACCGTGCCAGATGTGCTCTGCTGATATTCCATCAATGACGGGAGAGCCATGAAAATCCATAGACCTAACTAACTGCGGTATTACATCAGGATTAACGGTTTCACTGGTCAAGTTGCCCTTAACAAGGGTTGCCTAGGAGTTACCAAATTCATATATATGAGAATGATGGCCATTTATTTCTTTACAAATTGACATGACGTTTTTATAAAAACTAGCAAGGGCATGTGGAGCCAGAGTGGAATCAACATTCGAATGTCTCCGGTTTTTTTTTTTGTTTTTGTTTTTGTTTTTTTTGTTTTTGTTTTGTTTTTGTTTTTTTCTTTGGTTTTGTTTGCTTTTTGTTTTTGTTTTTTGTTTTTTGTTTTTTTTTGATTTGTTTTTTTTTTGTTTTGTTTTGTTTTTCTTTGTAAGGAGAAGCAGTACTCAACTGGCTGTTTGTCAATAAAGTCTGCCACCATAAAATTGTTAGCTGTTAAAAATCGTACAGTATGCTGCCATGTCTTGTGAAACCCTTACGTTTAAGCCATTTATGATGTAATTTAGATGATGAAAGGGGCTGTGTATTGAAATCACTAAAGAATTTAACTGAAGCGGACTGGGGGTTAGAATAAACAATAGCTTGTATAACATCTACGGTTTCAGTGGGAATGGCAGTATTCTGAGAATTACTCCCATTGAAAAAAGGCATGTATACACAATTGATAACTTGTACGAGAGCACCACAATTATTGTATAAATCAATAGTGATGACGCGGTTTGAGTGCGTCGTAATCTCGCAAACTGTAAAAACTTCATACCTCTTTACGATGATGGTCACGCCACTAAAATGGTTACCACTATAATTGGGTTCTACTTTGGTTCTACCAGATTTCGAAAATACCATTTGTGGCTTATGGGAGTACAAATAGTGACAGAGTTTAAAACTTTTTCGATAGTACTAAGTTCTTGTGGCCAGAGCCACGTTTCGTTGAGACACATAATATTATGTGTTGACATACCTTGCTTTACATAATCTGCGGATTGCATGAAACCATGACAGTTAAAGGTCTCACATGTAATAGTTAAACTGCCAGCAAATGTATGAACCTCGTCATTAACAGCATAAATGACGTTAGTTATTGAAATATGACTCTCTCTGACTGGCGGCTTCAGTCACGCCAACTTGGGTATCCAGGATAGTATGCTCTACTGTACAAATGTCTATATATGTCTTTTTCCTTGTGAACAGGGTTTAACTCTCCATTTTGGGATCTGAAGTCGCGGTCGATATTGCAACCAAGTAGGCTTGGGAAGTCCCTATCGCACTCACATTCCAAGAGGCACAGGACAAGTCCATATGTACGGGACCACAGTCATGGGGAAACGGCCATATGATGCTGCCTTGTCGGCGGTGGCATGGGTTGGGACCCTCTTGTTGCCCGCTGGGTAACTTGCCTTGTAGCGGTAGGTGGGTGACTGGGTTTTGTGACGTTTCCCTGCCACAGTACAGTCGGTCGCCGGCCGCATGTTTAGGTGCTTCTCCAGGTACAGCAGGCTTCACAGGCTTTGACACTGTAAGTTTTCTCGGAGGACTCTACCTTCAGTTTGCCAGGATATAAGATCCTAATTTTTATGACTACAGGCCACGGAGATGCTCTATTGACACCCAGTGCTGTGTTAATCATATTTGGTGGCAGTGACACACAAAAAGACTTCCCTTTAGGATATTTAGCCAGTTCGTTTACCTTGTACAGGGCAACACCATATTTCTTAAGATGATCCTGAATTACAATTGTTGATGTTCTCTCGACTTCTGTCACTTTATCAATACTAAACCACCCGCGCGCAGTGCCAAAATTTTTGAACGTATTATTCTGGTCGCCATATGGGTCACTCTTCTTATGGAACTCATCCTGAGATGATGAGGTGGTGGTATCCTTGTGAAGGCGACTTGGCATTAAGATCACTTTTTTAGCAAAGCTCCCCCCCCCCCCAGCAGGGATACCACGATTCTCATCAGCAAACAACCGCAGATATTGGCCATTGGTAATATGACCAGCAGCTGGGGTCGTGTGAACCGTATCTGTAGACCTACTAATATTCTTTGGTAGGTTAGAGGCACTGCCAATGCTGTCCCTCAAGGTGGGCTTAGCTTCCCCCGATATCTCAGTGTTTTATTTTCCAGCTTTAAATTGGCAATGTCACAGTGGATGGAGTTCTTTTCTCTGTTCATATTTGTCACGGCCAACATGAGGTTGGCCATGTGGGAGACCTGGTTATCCCCTGTTGTGTGGGCAATGGCGTTGCCAGGTAGAATGGAGTCGTTCTGACTTGAATTTTGGCTTCTGGTTATGGAAAGTTTTGCTAGATTTTTCAAAGGCTTTTCATCAATCAAACTCTCTCCAAAGGAGATGGTATCTTGAAGTATCTTATGTTTAACTCTGCAATTGATGGGGTTTCTGTTTGCATATTCCGTGAACCGTGACTACAATTTTGAACATAGTTCGTTTCTGAGGCAAGATGTTCATCCTCAAAGGCATTAATATCTGTAAGTTGAGTCAAGGGCTTAGATGATTGTACGCCTGGATCGCTTTTGGGATCCTCAGAACCCGTGGCAAGTGTACCAATTGAACAATCTCTCATTGTTGCTAGCCGTATCTCGTGGGTTGGTGGCGAAGAATTCTTCAACAGATCGAGGAAAGTTCAACGTGAAGAAATCCACTCTGCTCACGTGGGCTTGAACCCATTGTGCTCATGTGGTGAAATGTCCAAAGTATAGGCAGTAAGAGAAAGTTAATAAATGAAATAATACAGTTTTTTGCAGCTGTGTTTTTTCTCACCACCTTCACTAGTCACAGCGCCCCATAGATAAATGAATGGAGCGACCCCTGTCCTAATTATATTAATTTAATAAAATCACCAATTGATGAAATCCTCCTTTGGTGTCTTTCTGTCAGTAACTACAGGTTTTAAAAGTCTGTGAAAAGATATGTCATTGAAAATATGATTTAATAATGTGTCAAATTCTTTCGGTAGGAATAATTTGCTGATATCTTTTTTGAATGGTTCAAAACTGATAGTGGTCTGAAGTTAAGTACAAGTCTCACTGCACAGAGACCATTGGCATTAATATATTTTCTAATAAAAAGATAGTGCCAGATACGAATGGTGAGACTTATTAGGATGTTGGAAATGGCCATACATTACATCTTTGCCTTGCTTGAGTATCAAAGTTGCTAGACCTTACTAACACGATCACCCCATAAAAAAGACCACACCTGTGGTAACCATGCATTTTTGAATTCAGACTATCCCCGAATAAGGATCACTTTAGGGACAATTACAAGTGGTATTATTACCAAGGTTTTAGTGTTTTTTACCGTTACTTAATAAACATGCCCACAATACTAACTTCACAATTTGAACAAATGAAGTATGTTAATATGTACATGCACATTCAATTGCAATGAGTAGAAATTTTAATATATTAAACACGATGCATACCGGTTAAGTAAAGATATTTTCTAAAATCAGTATACATTGGACAAAGTTAACTTCGCATTTCGTTAAGTAGTCATATGACCAGCAATCGATTTTTCAAAAAATTAAATGGACCTATTATAAATTCCTGAAGATATATCTTTACTTTGGGGTCCTGCCCACAGTAATGGAACTTCAAGAGAAATTCATAGCCATCCCGGTGGAGGTTACTTTGTTGCTTCACATTACATCATTCTTACTCTACCAGGCAAAAGAATTATTTATTTATACTGAACTAACCAAAAAATACCTGTAAATTTAGTCCTGAATAAAATAGTCCTGCTGTTTGGATCAAAATTCCCGTCAGTGCAAAGTTGAGAAATCATTTAATACATGAAATTAACTTATATACAATATTCACGTGTGCGCACACACACACACACACACACACACACACACACACACACACACACACACAGAGTTCTACACAATGCCATTATTATCCAGTCCTGTCAGCTGTGTGGCAGTTGAAAGATATTGATGAAGAAACTTAGTTGAAACTGCACCCAGAACACATGTCCATTTAATTTAACACACACTACCTGCCAGTGTGTTTTTGAATAATCACGCGTTTTAGTAAATTGTCTGTTGCAAAGCAGCATAGACCCAAATGGACTTAGCCATCAGCTTGTTTAAATTAAGGGAGCTCTTGATATGCATTTCTTATGGCTGCTTTTTGCTCTTTATGACAATGATTTCTGTACCAAGTGATGTGTTAATTTTTGTATTATATGAATTATAAAGGCCGTCAAAACGGAAGATGCTGAAATAGACTTAGTACACCTCCTCTTAAAATATAAGACAGCCTAAAAATCTGTTGTCTGCGTTTAAGAACGTATAGCCTCATACGTCGTTAGCTCAGCTGGCTTGTCATGCAGCAGAGCTTATGTCAGTGCTCTATGTGCATGATATGTTAACAATTTTTATTTGCGATGCTGAACAAAACCGTCATGTCGAAGAAATCATTACCTTAAACAACCTATTGTACATACTGAATTGTCGCCAACCAAATCTTCCAACAGGACCCCATACCTGTTTTTGGCATCCCAAAGTGGCCAGGAACAGTGAAATGAAAAAGCAAAATGGTGGTTATATTAAACGCATAACTGTTAATCATGGGTCATTATATGATGGACCCCAAAGCAAATCATTGGTTAAACAGGTTTGGCTTCTGACATGGCATGTAAGCGTGTCTAAGGATATTGCCAACTGCAGGTCCACAAAGAAGTGATGACTTACGGACATATCGTTGGCAGATATAAGTGGCGTGTACACTGTATACGATATATATATATTATATATATATATATATATATATATATATATATATAATATATATATATATATATATATATGTATATGTGTGTGTGTGTGTGTGTGTGTATGTATATATACATATTCTTGTGCGTTTAATGATTTACTTATTCATATTATTGTTTATGTATTCACCTATTTGTCTACCTTGTGTGCTATGTGATATATAATTGTCAACAGAGCGTCGGTAGATACTTCCCAGTTATCACCAATGTCAACGTTCAGATTAGCGTATGATTGTATATTTGCTTGTTATTTTTGTATATTTCATGTTATCTCTTTTTGTTGGGGCTTATTATATTTCAAATAATGAAGCTTATATTATCGTCTTTATCTGTAAAGGCTATATCATTAGCTTTGTCAGAGAATGTCAAAGTAATTTTACTACAAGTACGAAACTTTCTGTGTTAACTTAGAGTACTTCCTTGGACTATTCTCCTATTTATGCAGATGGTTTCAGATAATCTCATTACACTCAATACTGTTCGATAAATTTATTTACGAGTCAATATCGTTTATTCTCGGTGCAAAGAGAGGCGCTAGTTTATGCATTCTGTTACGTATTGTTGCTTTGGCGTGGTTTTAAAATACTATACTATACATATACCTTCACTTGCCACATACTTGCGACATTGTTCCAAATTGTCGAAATGTTGTTGAAAAAATGATGTCTTACTGTAGTAAACCTATTATCTTATATATATATATATATATATATATATATATATTATATATATATATATATATATATATATATATATATATTATATATATATATATATATATATATATATATATATATATATATACTTACTCTCTGTGAGTGTAAGTGTGGCTGCTATCTTTGTCTATGTACCAATTTTAGTGTTCATGTGCAACGAAGGGGTATGGCTCTATCCAACACATTTTATAAGAGTGATTGCACCATCGGCAAATTACATCTCAGGCCTGCTATAGCACAGGTTGTTATTTAGTACTTTGTTGATGCTTTCTACTGAGTTATGTTTCTCGGGTAACTGGATTCACGGCACATTTTGCTCCCATGCCTCCTCACAGTGTTCTTCTGTCATGCATATTTTTCATGCAAATATATTTCACTGCATTACACATATGGTTTGGTGGCAATCATCCCTACCGCCCTTCTGTCTTCCACAAACTTCCCATTAGTATACATGTTGTCATCCTTTCCAGTTGTTTGTTTACTGCTTACACTCTATCTTTCTAATGCTGGTTGCTAATTGTATAAAGTCAGACAACGGATATGTTTTAAGCTATGTTTGTAATATCTAATTTAAAAAATGTATATTTCACCGACATGAATACTTACTAAATGTTCTCCCTTTATTATTATTAATGGCAGGGGATGTTCATATTAGTCCTGGACCAATACTAAAGATCTGTGACATATCTTTTTTTGATCTAAACGCCATTTTTGACTGAAGAACTAATGTCAGAAAAAGCCAATATATCTCCTGAATTTGATATTGTTTTTGTTTCCGAAACTTTCTTGTCACTCGACTCTCCTGAGGAAACCTTGTTCTGCCTAACTTTCACAAAATCATTAGATGCAATTGGCTCAGTGGCGTCGGTGATGGAGTCACCCTTTCTGTATCCTGATCGTTTGTGGTCAGTGGACGCACTGACCTTGAAATACCTGATCTCGAAATGTTGTCGAGTGAGGTCAGATGACACAATAATAACTTTCTTCTGCCGAACATAATTATCATAAATTCTGTATCTCTTTAAATAATCCTAGTCAAAATAAGATAAGTTGGTGGCGCACAGTCAAGTATTTTCTAAACTGTAACCACATAACCTCAATACCTTCGATATTAGTAAATGATGATTATATAACTGGCAGTTTATCCAAGGCTAAAATTTTCGATTCATTTTTCTCAAACAATGCACACTTGACTCTGCATTTGCCTCTCTTCCTGAGTATATTTTACATCCCATTAATACAATTCGGTCAATTGCTATTTCGTATAAGCAAGTTCTGGATATTGTACATAGCTTATATGTTTCTAACGACACCAAGCCCAATGGCATTAGTGCCAAACTTTTAAAGAAAAGTGCACCTTCCATTCATAAATCATTAGCTAAACATTTTTTTTAATCTATCTTTGAATAATAATACGTTTCCTACTTAATGGGAACAAGCTAATGTTACACGTTTCCTACTTAATGGGAACAAGCTAATGTTACACCTTTACAAAGGAAAAGCGCTAAAAATGTCTGCGGTAATTATCTACCGGTTTCCTTGTTAAGTTGCGTTGGTTAGGTATTTGACAAAATCGTTATCAAGCATGTTTTCAACTTTTTTAGGGACAATCAATAGATATCACCTAACCAATCTGGTTTTACACGGGGCGATGTGAAGCAGTTACTTGTAATAAATCAAGAGTAATGTGTTGCTGTTGATCAGCAAAAAGAGGTACGCCTTGTTTTCTTGGACATCAGCAAGGCTTTTGATAAGGTCTGGCACACTGGCTTACTTTACAAACTTGAGAAAAATGGAATTTGTGGGGATATATTGAGATGGTTTTCTAATTATCTTTCAAATCGTCAGCAACGTGTTGTGATTCAAGGACAATCTTCTAGCTGGGGAACAGTGAATGCTGTGGAGTTCCACAGAGCTCTGTACTCGGCCCTCTTAATTTTTTTAATCCACATTAATATTATCGTTGACCTTGTCAGATATAATATCAAGTTATTTGCCGATGACACATCTCTTAATTTAACAGTGGACGATCTTGCAACTGCAAGTGAAATTATAAATTCGGATCTTGCGCCTATTGATGAATGGCAAACGACTGGTTAATTACCTTTAATGCCCATAAAACAGATAGGATGCTAACTACACGTAAGGTTGTTTCTCCGGACTACCCACTTATTACTTTTCAAGGCCACACACTGCAAAATGTCAATACCCACAAACAGCTTGATATTATAATACGCTCTGACCTGAGA